>SJYQ01084666.1:80271-92166 GCA_006410935.1 Redunca redunca
ATCAAAGCAATTGTATTTTATATGACTTTATATATTATAGTTGTTGAATAACATTACCAAGTTTTAAAATAGAATTGCAATACCCCTTTTTAATAAACAACTTTATTGAGATATAATTCACATACCACAAAATTCATCTATTAAAGAGTACAAGTCAATGGTTTTAGCATGGTTGCAGAGCTGTAAATATAACACCTTCTAATTTTTCTATTTACTTTTCAAACAGCAAGGATTTATTATTTTGAGATGCATGGTTCTTCATCTTTATTTTAGGGTATGTATGTCTTTGTGTTCATGTATGCTGAGTCGCTTCAGTCATGTACTCTTTGCAACCCTATGAACCATAGTCCTCCAGACAACTCTGTCCATGGGATTCTCCAGGCAAGAATACTGGAGTGGGTTGCCATGCCCTCCTCCAGGGTATCTTCCCCACCGGGGGATCAAACCTGAGTCTCCTGCACTGATGGGTGGATTCTTTGCTACTGGGGCCACCTGGGAAGCCCATGCATGTCTTCACACACATTTGAAGACTGTCCAGCGATAAGAAATCCAGAAAAGCAAGGGTGTAAATTTCCCCAGCAGTAAACTTTTCCATGATTCATGTTGGTTCTTTTGCAGCTAAATTGATAAATGATATCAAGCTAAATATACTGATAAAATTTTATTTGGAACTTAAAATCTATGAAGCTTATTTTTAATAACACAGTAATTGAGTTGAAATTAAGTTAATTAAAAACTCTTCTCTGAAGTAAGCAAATTTAAAAACAATGAATGTAGGAGCAAAACTTTATTAGATCTAAGAAAAGCTTAATTTGTCTTTCTTCTCATTATTTTTCAACATGTATAGCATGGTTTTCCAAACAACATCATTGCCTTAAACTCTTTAGTTCAAAGTTTATATTTTTTTGTTGGCACATTTGCATACAGGCCAGTTTCCATTAAAGATTTTGATATGTGTTTTATCTGCTCAAACTTTAGGGAATTATTTCTAAAATGTCTATTAAATGAATTTAACAAGAAATCTGAAGATTACTAAACTATGGGTATATATGCTGCTGCTGCTGCTGCTAAGTTGCTTCAGTCGTGTCCGACTCTGTGCGACCCCATAGAGGATGGGTATATATGAGGTAATATTAAACAGCCAAACTTTGCTAGCTGGTGTGTCTTTGCTTAGATTACTACAAGGTGTTATGCCCGTTTTCACAGGTATTAAGGGGGCCAAAATAATACTTCAAAATGCCCATAAAATGGGCCTTGGCTCACAGCACTTATTCACCCAAGCAGCTCTTCACATTCCCCATCCCCTGACTGCTCTGTAATGAGCCACCAACTGCTAATCATTATCTACCAATGACGTGCCTCTGGGTTTATAGCCCTGTTTGTTCTGTGAGCGGTTTCAGTAAAACATTCTCCGTCTTTAAGATTCAGTTCTTCTGCTCGGAGCTCAATGTTTCACAGAGTTTATTGAAGCTGTCCTTTTATCCACAGCCTCCCCTGGGTTCTCACAGGTGCCAGGGTTCTCTTTTGGGGTTCAGGTAACCACTATCTCACCATTCCTAGTAAAAATCCCCTTAGGGCCTGGACCATTCCATCTGTCTCTGAGACTGTACTGTGCCCTCTTTCCCCTCCTCTGCTCCCAACTTCCAGCCCATTGCTCCACATCAACAGCCCACCAGACAGTGTCTGTTGGTGTCTGAAGTGGGAGAGCTTCCCCCTTGTATTTTCCAAGGAGCCAAATGGCCTATATACCATTCAGTGACTCTCCGTACGTAGAATCTGCAGTGGTTTTGCCTAAATTCACACGGCACTTCCAGATGACCAACTTCAGTCCAGCCTAGACCGTTTCAACAGGAAGCAGGCAAGAGTTAGGATAACGGAGGCCCCAGGCCTGCCGGCTGTAACCAAAATTTGTTGGAATGTCAGTAGCAGAGACAGATCTCTGTCTTTCTTTTCCCTGGCTGAACATTTTAATATTGAAGGGTGTTTGGTATAATCCCTGAGTTGGCAAGTAAGTTATCTCCTTATACAAAGGAGACTTAGCCAGGCAGTCACTTGGGCTTTTGCCATCCCATCAGATATTTTTGAAGTACCTAAAAATACTTTAATATGGCATGTGTCATCGGATATGGGGTCCTGCCAATTTGATAATTGAATGGGAGGCTGATGTATATTTTAACAAAACAAAATCCCTTTTAGGCAAGTCTTTTTTTTTTTTTTTAATTTTCTGATTATAAGAGAAGAAGTACATTATGAGACAGAGAAGAGAAGCAGGCTGTCACCCACTTATTTCTGATTCATGCCACCAGCTGGTGTTCCATCCTCCTACATATCCCCCTCACTGTTAATACCCACTGGGAAAGGTAGACCTGCCTCCATAACCTCACATTCAAGTTCTTTCTCCTGGTTCTTTACATGTTGTGAGCTTGCACAACTGTCTGGTTATCCAGATTGGTATTCAATAACTGCAGCAATCGCAAAAAGAAGATTCATGCCCAAATTAGTGAAAGGAAGACATTTTCCCACATCTTTTCTTATATTTTATCTAGCAGATATTTATAGGCTAAGAAAATTCCAAAAAGAGTATATATTCAAACTATTTTTAAAATAGCATTTACAAGTTAATTTCAAGTCAATTTATTCCTCTTACTTTAGCTTTTAGCTGTAAACAGTAAGCAGTGATGTCCAAAGAGTATCAGTATACAGCCCCAAACACTGCTACTTAAGACACTAGGACCCTCCTTTATTTATGCAATGCATATTTGAGTGTCACATTGTGCTGGCTGCTGGGAAATTCAGAAGTGAACAATACAAATATGGTTCCCTCCTCTTGTGTGTGGTCGAACAAATGATAAACACATAATCCAATAAATCCAATGAGAGAATTTCAGATAGGTTTAATGTCATGAAGATTCTAGAGTTGAAACATTTGGCTTACCTGGTGGCTCAGATGGTAAAGAATCCACCTGCAATGAGGAAGACCCCGGTTTGATCCCTGGGTCAGGAAAATCCTCTGGAGAAGGCAATGTCTACCCACCCCAATATTCTTGCCTGGAGAATTCCATGGCCAGAGGAATATAGTTGATTTACAATGTTGTATTAGTTTCAAGTGTACAGAAAAATGATTCATATATATATATATATTCTTTTTTTACATTCTCTTCCATTATACATGATTACAAGATATTGAGTATAATTCCTGTGCTATATAGTAGGTCTTTATTGGTTATCTATTGTATATATGGTAGAGTATATATTTTAATCTCAGATTTCTAATTTATTCCCCTCTTCTTTTCTCCTTTGTTAACCATAAGTTTTTTATATCTGTGAGTCTATTTCTGTTTTATAAATATATTTATTTGTATCATTTTTTAGATTCCACATATAAGCAATATCATATGATATTTGTCTTTGACTTACTTCACTTAGTATTATAATCTCTAAGTCCATTCATGTCACTGCAAATGACAATATTTCATTCTATTTGTGGCTAAGCAATCCTCTGTTGTGTGTGTATATTTACATATATGTTATATATGTACATTTCTGTCAGTGGACACAATTTGCATCCATGCCTTGACTATTGTAGATAGTGCTGCTATGAACATTGAGGTGCATGTGTCTTTTCAAATTGTGTTTTTCTCCAGGTATATGTCCAGGCATGGGATTGCAGGATCCTATGGTAATTCTATTTTTAGTTTTTTTAATGAACTTCCATTCTGTTCTCCATAGTGCCTGTACCAACTTACATTCCCACCAACAGGGTAGAAGGGTTCCTTTTTCTCCATGACCTCTCCAGCATTTATCATTTGTAGATTTTTGATAATGGCCATTCTGACCAGTGTGAGGTGACACCTCCTTGCAATTTTGATTTTCATTTCTTTAATTACTAGTGATGTTGAGCATCTTTTCAAGAGAATATCAAATCAATTTAAATGCTGTGAAGAGTCCAGATTCAAAAGCAGCTTCTCAGAGAAAGCCTCAAGTTGAATCAAGCATTCCATGGGAAATATGTACGGAAGAGAAGGAAAATATGTTCTGTTGGCAAAAGCCTGGAAGAAATGTAAGAGAGGAATAATGCAAGGCATGGTCTCATTCCCTTTGCAAAGAATTTCCACCATTTTATTGGCACCTAACCCTGTTTCTCCATGTCTTCCCCCTAACCTGGCAGCTGAGTAAATTCTGTAGGACCGTGGGTCCGTGCTATTTCGGAAGGGTACTACTGAACCTTAGTAGCCAAATGCATAAAACTTCACTGTACAGATATGTTCTAACTAGGTGAAAAATGACTTGAAAAGACTTTCCTTCAGAAAATGTGAAAATTGGATGAGTTGCCTTTTCTAATCATCAAAGGCTTTTAGCTTGAGAGCTAGAAAAAAGTCATTTTTGAGGCATTTATAAATGGGATGATCCAATCCTGAAACAACAACTCTTTTATCCACCCCCTGCTAGTATGCCCCTGATACGATAGACCTTTACCCTCCCACAGACAACTGAGGGAACCAATGACCCAACATTTCCTTTTCTCTTCTCTCCATATATTTTTCTTTCCTATACATGTTCTACAGGCATATCCTCAAGCCAGTTCATTTCCTGCATTTTGTACCTTGTGTTGATTTACAGCTCTCCTCTTTAATTCCCACCCAAAGCAATAAGCAGAAAAGCTGTTAATTAGGGGAACAGTCATGATCACATTTCACTTGATCTTATTCTCACATTAGTCACTGTAGTGAACTGGTTGGTGCCAACAAAGATATACCCAGCTCCTAACCCACAGAACACCTGATTGTGACCTTATTTTTTTAAAAAAGTCTTTTCAGTTGTTTTTGTTGTTTAGTTTCCCAGCCATGTTCAACTCTTTTGTGACTCCATGGATTGGGATTCTCCAGGCAAGAGTTCTGGAGTGGGTTGCCATTTCCTCCTCCAGGGGATCTTCCTGACCCAGGGATCAAACATGAGTCTTTTGGATTGACAGTCAGATTCTTTCCTGCTGAGCCACTGAGGAAGCCCCACGGGTGTAAATAAGCACAGTATCTCAGGATGAAACAATCTTGGGCCCTAAATCCAGTGGAAAATATCCTTATAAGATACATAAAAGAGGAAGAGGCCATGCGACTAAGGAAGCAGAGACTAGAATCACGTGGCCACAAGCCAGGAGTGCCAAGAGCCATTAGGAGGCAGAAGACACAAGAAATAGCATCTCCCCTGGAGCCTCTGCTGATATCTTGATTTTGAAACTCTGGCCTCCAGAATTGTGGGAGAATAGATTTCTGTTTATACCACCAAGGCTGTGGTAATCTGCTACAGCAGCACTGGGAAACTGACAGTCATTACGGGCTGTAAGTTCCATAAAAACATGACCTCAGTGAGGTCCTGGGGGGCATGTCTTATACCAATAAAGGACCATGCTGATGTGATCTGATCAACTCAGTTTGAGGATGGAGTTCAGTTTTGAAAGTGCCTATTACAGAAATAGTCCTATTTCTCCTATTCATGTGGCATCTCAAGCAAAACAGGGGCAGCCATCTCTCTCGATTAGGAATGGAGAGCTGATGTTTATTGGAAGCTACTCGGGGAGATGACAACAGTCTTGAGGATCTGCCAGCAAATCAAGAAATCAAATGAGGCCAATTTATACTAGGAGTGTCATGTTCAACATGATTAATAGAATGAACAGTGCTGTGTGTCATCTATGAAACTTAAAAGAATAAATCCTAAGGGTTCTCTTCACAAGGCAAACTTTTAAAATTTTTTCTTTAATTTTTTATCTATATGAGATGGTAGATGTTCACTAAACTTACCGAGATAATCATTTCCTGATACACGTAAGACAAATCACTCTGCATCACACCTCACACTTATCCTGTGCTGACTGTCAATTCTATCTCAACAAAACTGAAAGAAAAAGAAGTGCAAAAAATAACAAAAATAATCTAAAGCCTGAAAAATTAAAGTAGTAAGGTCTGTTTACACCTACATTTTTCCTACAGACATTCCTCCCTGCCTTCCTAGAGATGTCCTTATATATAAAATGCAATTTGTCACCCTGGTGCTTAGTTCCTGTCAGACTGTTTAATCAGCACCAGGATGCTGAACAGAAACACTGGTCCCTTCATGCTGAAAGGAAAGCGACCTTGGAACTTGCTGGCACTTGAGCCACCATAAATTTTTCTCCTGATGCCAGAGAACAGCATGGGCCAGCTGCAGCGAGTGGCAGTTTACTTCTCTAAAACTGGTGAAAAGCTGTTGTCTGGTGGTAATTTAGCTGCAAATTTGCCAGAAAAAAAACAAAAGATTTCTTCTAACTCCTCGCTAATGAAACAGGGTGGCTGGGAAAATGCAAAGACACCGAAAGAAACATTCACCAAGGTGTAGATTCTCTTTCCTGGAAACAAAATATGCACAGCCAGTGACTCTACATCCTAAGGAGCTATTTGACTCTGCTCTCCTCACTTGGGGTGCCGTGTCCAGAATGGGCAATGTTCTCAGTGAGAGTCTGCATCCTGCCAACAACTGTCAACAGTCATATGCAATAAAAGGAGAGGTTTTTCTTCTGTCATTCTTTCTGGAGCACGATTCAATCCTATTTCGGGCTCTTGCGGAACCCCAAGCTTCCTCTGGGATTTAGGAAGGCAGTGGGCTATGAGATCAGACATACTGACACAGCTCAAGAGTTACCCTTGGAGGCAGAGAATCTAGCCCTCTCTTGTTTGTCAGGCTCTGGTGGAGGGCAGCAGTAAAAGGATACTTCTAAATAGACTCCAGGAAAGCCTCCCTTAATATGATTTATTTCAAATGCTTATCCATCCCCTTAGAATACATTGATGAGCGTGATAGCATGGATGAATAAATTTGCACATCTTTATTTTTGGTCTTATTGGAAAGAAATCTTCCTGAAAGCTAGTGGAACTAGAATGTAACCAGCAAAATGACTCAGAGATATTTCAGGATTGAATGCACATTGTATTCTCCCTGTGCAGAACTAGCCTAGGAAGTACAGTAATTTTGGAGAGAAAGTCTTGCTCTCGCACTCAATAGCATTTAAAACCATTCATTCATTCTTTTGAATAGTGCATCCACCATATAACCAGAAGTACTTATGCTCTAGGAAAGATACAGAAAAATATAAAAATATTTCAACATTTATACCAATCTATTAAAGAATAATGAACACGCTTTCTTGAAAAGTTAAAAAAATACAAGAGCAATCACAAAGCAGTATCTGGTTAATTGGCTAGTGAATGAAACATATAGTACATTATGCACTTATAGGTGAGAAAGAAGTGACTTTGTAGGTAAAATGAAAAGAACAAGGACCTTGTTTCAGGCAACCTGAATTTAAACTTCCCTTTTTTGCCTCTTCCTTGCTAAGGCATTGGGAAGGTTAATAAAGGTTAATTAATTAATAATATTAAATTATTTAATAATTAACATACAATAAATGTTAGTTATTTATTAACCTGCAGGAAGTTAATAAACTCCATGAGGCTTAACTTAGGATGTTTGTGCCAGACTCTTAAGGTGTTTGGCATATAAGGAACGATGTGTATGAAACACTTCACACATAAAAAAGCATTTGTAAACCAAACTCCCTAACTGTCCTCTCCTCCCCATCCTTCCTGGGCATGTACACACTGCTATATTTAAAGTCAATAACAAACTAGGACCTACTGTACCGCACAGAGAACTCTGCTCAATGTTATGTGGCAGCCTGGATGGAAGGGGAGTTTGGGAGAGAATGGATTCATGTATATGTATGGCTGAGTCCCTTGGCTGTCCACCTGAAACAGTACAACATTGTTAATTGGCTATACCACAATACAAAATAAAACTTTTTTTAATGGCATTTGTAAAAGGCATTCATTAAAAGTGTTGTTGCTTCTGATCACTGCTTCTTCACTCTTAAGATGCATATGTGGGAAATTCCAAGGACACAGGAGCCAGCAGGCTACAGGGTCACAGGGTCACAAAGAGTTAGACATGACATCAGTTCAGTTCAGTTCAGTCACTCAGTCGTGTCTGACTCTTTGTGACCCCATGGGCTGCAGCGCTCCAGGCCTCCCTGTCCATTACCAACTCCCGGAGTTTACTCAAACTCATATCTATCGAGTCAGTGATGCCATCCAACCATCTCATCCTTTGTCATCCCCTTCTCCTCCCACCTTCAATCTTTCCCAGCATCAGGGTCTTTTCCAATGAGTCAGCTCTTTGCATCAAGTGGCCAAAGTACTGGACATAACTTAGTGACTAAAAACAAACATAGTGACTGAAAACATGGACACACATGACAAGGTGACTAAAAACAAAGCGTCTTGTGTGGAAAACTCTCTTCCCCAAATCCTGATCCCGCCCCCTTTGTTTCATTAATTATATTTGAGCATTAAATTAGCTCTAAGCTTCTTTGTACCCAGGAGAACAATGAAAACACAGCAGATTATATAATTTTCTTTGACTAATAAAAAGGACATGTGGAATCTCTCTGAAGATTCAATTCTGACATAGAAATGGTGTCGTGGTAAAGGAATGAGGATACATTTGTATGGCACTAAAAATGTGCTTTGTCTTCTTGGCTCACAAGTGTGGCTGCCAGTGGTTAGGGGTGGAGTAGAAAAAGGCACACCTGGTGGATATGGCCTTTAGGGCAGGATGATTCAGGAGAAAACCTGGGAAGACAGAGATGTGTGTACCTGGGGATGGAAATGTATGTAAACAGCTTCAGCATGGGTGAGACAAGTGGAGAATGGAGAGGGACAGGGTAGGGAAGCAATCCAGAGTGGTTTCTATTAAAAACTCTTCCGCTTCCCTGGTGGCTCAGTGGTCAAGAATCCACCTGCCAATGCAGGAGGCATGAGCCCAATCTCTGATCTGGGAAGATCCCACATGCTGCGGAGCAACAAAGCCTGTGCACCGCAACTACTGACCCTGTGCTCTAGAGCCCGGGAGCCACAGTTCTGAAGCCCGCATGCCCAAGAGCCCATGTTCTGCAGAAGAGAAGCCGCCTCAATGAGAAGCCTGCATTCCGCAACTGTAGAGTAGCCCCCACTCGCCACTGCTAGAGAAGACCCCCTGCAGCAATGAAGACCCAGCGCAGCCTATAAATGAATAAAAATCTTCATGAAAGGGTCAGATATGGAAAGCAATGGAACTGCAGAGACTGGGATAAGGCCAAGGACATAGCCTGAATGATATGCCTAAATTTGGGATGGTTTTCATGACAGAATGAATAGAGGTATTCAACTGGTTGAATTCTGGGTGAATGTAAGAAAATTTTGACCACCTATCACAACCAGCCAAGGTTATATTTGAATTCACCTCTAAGGAATATTTTTTTAAATTATTTTAATAAAGCTTCACTTTAGTGTTTTATTATTCATGAGGAAGAAAGAATTATTCTTATAACATTACAGCTTATGAGATGAAAATAAAAGCCTGACCAGTTCAAGTTTAAAATAAAGAAAAATAGGTACAAAATATGGAATTACTATTGCTAGTTAGTTTTGTTTTCCTGTGTAACCACCATATGTGTTATTTTAATGGCTGCAGAGCACTTCACTAGGTTCTCACAAAATAACTCAACCATTTTCCTTTTGTTTATCATGTAGGTACTTTCCAAACTTTCCTATGACAATGGAAATGACACCTTCTACGGGTGTATTGATCTTATTTGTTTGTTTTTAGTTTTTACTGGAGTATAGCTGTTACAACACTGCATTAGTTTCTACTGTATAGCACAGTGAATCAGCTATATGTACACATATAGTCTCTCTTTTTTTGGATTTCCTTCCCATTTAGGTCACCACAGAGCACTGAGTAAGGTTTCCTGTGTTATACAGTAGGTTCTCATTAGTTCCCTATTTTATACATAGACTCAATAGTGCACACAGCAATAAATAGCTACTGAAGGGGCCTTTGATCTCAGATAGATTGCACCTGATGAAATAGGAGGGTGATTCAGCATCTAGAATTTAAAGATCAGGGTAAGAAGTCAATGGCAAGATGATGAACCAGATAAGCAGTGCTTTATAGCCTGGGAAAATGGTATATCTATTAGGAGAGCTAGGGGTTTGTCTAGCAATTGATAATCCTGTCTAGGAACAGAATTCAGTCCTGTTGGTGGTGAAAATCGGCCACTAGATGGAGATTACAAAGATTTGGCTATAAAGACTGAAAAACTGCAGGCTGATTGACTGCCTATTACATGTACCTCCTGGGAACTACAGAGATCACTTAGAACTGAGGGGAAAGTAGCATAGAAATTTGTCTTAAAAGGTGACAAAGATGAAAACATCATTTTTTTTTTTGACCAAATACCAGCTAAGATCCCAGCTAAGAACAGAAATGGAGTTGAGAGAATGAAGAGGAGGATTATGTAACAAAACCAGGACAGAGAAAAAGGAAATAGAAGCCTTAACTGAGGAGAATAAAATTATGAAAACAGCTAGTGTGGTGCTGGTGGAAAAGAACCTGCCTGCCAATTCAGGAGACAAAAGAGACCTGGGTTCAGTCCCTGGGTCGGGAAGATCCCCTTGAGGAGGGCATGACAACCCACTCCAGTATTCCTGCCAGAAGAATCCCATGGACTGAGGAGACTGGTGGGCTACAGTCCATAGGGTCACAAACAGTCGGACATGACTGAAACGACTTAATGCACACACAGTGCCTTTTTTAAAAAAGTAAATAATTCAGGAGAGTTTTTGTCCTTCTCTCTTAACTGCTATAAGTATAATCAAGTATGTCACAATCTACAACACCATGAAAAACAGGGGAAAAAATATGCATGTACAATGAATCTGAATAGCTTCAATGAAGGACGCTGAAGGGAAAATTTCTAGCAGGTTGCTGATTTCTCTAAAAAATCTTGAAAGAACAGCCTGGGTACAAGGAGAGTGGTGAAGACAGGAAAACTACAAACACTTCAGCCACTATTGAACAGAGGCAAATGAGGAAAAATAAATAAATATTACTTTACCCAAATAAAGGTCTATGAGGTATGGACTTTTATTATGAGACTATTTGTGATTTTCTTACCCAAAAGGAATAATTAATTGCTGGATGCTGAGGGAAAATGTATACAAGGTAATACTGATGGATTTCCCACTTCTGTTTCCTATACACTCTCAAAATTGTATTAATTAGGGGTACAATGTTTTAATTATACAAGATGAATAAATTCATGAGATACAAGGTACAGCAGTGTGACTTTAGTAAAAATATTATTTCATATATTTGAAATCTGCTGAGAGGGTAAATCCTAAGTGTCCTCACCCTTCACACTGTACACACACACACACACACACACACACACACACACAAAGAAACCAAAAGAAGATGGTATCTATGTGAGGTGATGGTGTGTTAATTAGTGTGGTTATGGTGATTGTTTCACAGTGTACATGTATATCAAAACATCACGTTGTACAGCCTTGTGTGTGTGTGCTCAGTCATGTCCACCTCTTTGAGACTCCATGGACTGAAGCCAGCCAGGCTCCTCTGCCCATGACAAAATTACTGGAGCAAATTGCCATTTCCTATTCCAGGGGATCTTCCTAACCCAGGGATCAAATCCACGTATCTTATGTCTCCTGTGTTGGCAGGCAGGTTCTTTAGTATTAGTGCTATTTGGAAAGCCCTGTACAACCTTATGTAAATGCTATTTTTATTTGTTAATTTTACTTCATTAAGTCAGAAAAAAATTATATTGTAACAAATGGCATTCCCGTGAAGTAGACTCCAAATAGAAACATTCCAAGAGGGCAAATATGAAAAATGAAACCACAATAAACAAAATAAATGAAAAAATAAATTGGAAATGAAGGGAAGAAAGATAAAATCAAGGAGCTGTTACAAGAATATGCATCAAAGGAGGAATTAACCTGATTTGCTGAAGAACATTCATTT
>SJYQ01084666.1:92273-113150 GCA_006410935.1 Redunca redunca
AAAAAAAAAAATGTGATTCAAATAAGAAAAAATAACCAGCCAAATTCAGAAGACATTGAGGAAATCAAAATAGAAGAATTTGTCCAACTATACAAATAAATTCAAAATCCTGGTCAAAGATGAAAACATGAATAATTCCAAATTGATCTGAGAGAGATAGAAAACCTTAAGTAGACCAGTGGCCATAGGCTAAGGCGAAAGTGTTTCATGATATACATTTGAAACAAAATGCCAGGCCCAGATCCTTTCACAGACGCAGTTCTGTGAATAGTTCAAGTAATATATACACATACATACATATATATACACACACATAAATGTATATAAATGGAATCTTATTTAAACTTTCATAGAATACAGAAAGAAGAGAGGCTTCCAATTTATTTTTCTTTAGTTAGGATAACTTTTATGCCATACCTCCAGAAAAAGGTGAAAGATACCACACAGAATCACACAATGGCAGACCCAAATCCGGATTTCTCCAATAGATGCCTGAGAAATCCAGAGTCCCTAACAGGGGCCTTACTGCTCACACCATCTCTAGCCGCGTCGTACGCCTCACATCTTAGGACCTTTTCCTTTTGCTGCTCCCTCTGCAAGACCCTTTCCCCAGATAGCCTCACAGCTAAGGCCCTCCTTCCAGTGCTTGTCAAGCCTGCCACTGGTAGTCCTTCAAGGAAATCAGCAACCACCTCCCACATCCACTCTGGATTCCCTCTTCTGTGGTTGTTTCTTTTTCTTTTCTTCTGATAGCATTTACCAATGGCTATCACATTACGTAACTGACTTATTATTTATCTCTCCCATGAGAGGGGAGCAGAAAGAGCAGTGATCTTCATCGGTTTTGTTTGCTGATGTATTCTAAGCACCTAGAAGGGACTGAAATATGATGAGTTCTCAGTATATACTCATCGAATTGGGCTTCTCTAGGGGCTCAGAAGGTAAAGAATCCACAGGCAACGTGGGAGACCTGGGTTCAATCCCTGGGATGGGAAGATCCCCTGGAGGAGCGCATGGCAACCCACCCCAGTATTCTTGCCTGGAGAATACCCACGGACAGAGGAGTCTGGTGGGCTACAATCCATATGGCTGCAAAGAGTCAGACACGACTGAGTGACTAAGCACATTTATTGAATTAATGGCTTGATTACTTCCTTAAAAGTTTTATTTCTTCAGCTTTCTTCTTTCTTTTTTGGAACCACTATATTTATATATTGCTTCTCCTGGATTGCTCTCCTAAGTTTCTTATCTTTTAAAACCATGTTTTTCATTGTTTTCTTACAGTTCTACTTTCTGGGATTGTGCTTGAACTTTCTGATATTTATTTTTAATTTTCAAGGACTCTATGTTGTTTTCTGATTTTTCTTCTGTTATACAGCATTCTATTCCTATCTCCTAAATGTCATGTTTTCCCTTGTCTATCTGCATGTATGAAACATAGAATTTTTAAGGCTTTTTATCACTCATTTTATAATTTTTTAGAAACAGCCAGAAACTGGTAATGGTGAAATCCTATTGGAAATAGAAATGAGGGAGTGAAAGAGTCTTTAATTTTTTACTTTATATCCATTGGTACTATTTGACTGCCTTATATGTTACTTTTATAATGATATTAATAGCAATAATGATGAGGAAGAGGAGAATAAAGAAGAAAAGTCATTAGATAAGCACCTTAACTTTTAACCAATACATTATCATATTCATGCAGCTCCAGAAAAGGACTATCCTTAAAATCACCATAGGCCCAGACAAAAATTCTGGTTTCATCAAGCAACTTAATGTCCCTCTGCATTCTATAGTAGTTCTTCAATGAATAATTTAGCATCCCTGTAATGAGTTCTACTAACCAGTGTGCCTGTCCATCCTTGTATTATCTATTAGAGAGAGAGACTTTGATGAAGGATCTTAATATGAGCCTTTATTCATCTGTAGTTTTGCTACTTGAGTCTTGCAGTCTTGGGTCCCTTCAACTGGTCAAGCAGCAGTCTAAAGGGAAAATCTTTCAGTTATCCTTATTTGGTAGTTCAACTTTGACTATTGGGCCTCCACAAATTACCTGTTTCCTTGTGTAAGCCTTAACTGTTTTCTTGACAAGCATGAACTGGGGGCCTGAGCCATCACTCCCAAAGGAGATCGCAACAAAGGAAGGTGACTTCTGTATCCAGGTTAGACAGTTTGTGCCAAGCTCCTGGCTGCCGTGTTTGAGGCACTTTGGGGCAGACCTGGCTGAGCCCAGCCTTCCACACACCAGTTTCCTTAGGCAGGTACTGCCAGGAACAGAAGCCACGGGTGAAAGACACTGGGTGGCTGCCCCTGAGATTTTGCACTCATCCGAGGGATCCCCAGAGAGGATGAGCTGTGGGTGCTGCCAACAGCTGGACTGTCACTAAGGTTCTGTGGGGATTTCAGACCCATGGCTGTCTTCACACCCTTGCCTTCTCTTGCCCTGCCAGCTTCCACAGCCCAAGGCTTTACGTGGTCTGACACAAAACCCCATCCTGCTCCTTTCTGTTCTCCTCTGTTTTCTTCATTGGAATCTTTAGGAGTTTTCTCCACCTTATCACTGAAGGACTTCTTCATACCATTGGCAACACTAAGAAGTAAAACCCTTTGTTTATCAGATACTCTTGAGTGCTCAAAGACTATCCACAATGTTAAGGAATTAAATAATAATAGATTGGGGCAATCTAATTATTATCTCTTTTAGGAAATGTTGTTTTGAAATATACTTTTAAAAATGATAAATGTTTTGTGTTAGACTATTTCTATTGTTTTAAAGCAATGTATTATAGAGCCAAGAGATCTGGGTTAGGTATCAGAAGACAGATATTCAAATTCTGTCTCTGCTCTTAGTGTGATTTTGGGAAAGTTATTTCACTGCTCTGAGCATTGGTTCTGCCTCTCTGCTCTTTCCCTGACCCCTCCATAAAAAAAGGATTCTAATACTCATTGGGATGTTTTTTATTTTTAGTTATTTATTTATTTGGCTGGTCCAGGTCTCAGCTGTGGAACGTGGTATATACATATTTTTTTCTTAGTTGCGGCATGTGTGAGCTCTTAGTTGCAGCACGAGGCCTCTTAGTTGCAGCATTTGGGATCTAATTCCCTGAGCAAGGGTTGAACCTAGTCCCCTGCATTGGAAGCACAGTCTGAACCACCAGACTTCCAGGAAGTCCCTCCACAGGGATGATATTAAGATCAGTTATGTCAGCAATTTAGAACAGCCTGATGCAAAACAAGGCACTGTATGTAGATACCTTCTCTGTGCAAAGAGAAAGGATTGGAAGCCCTTGATCCCAGCAGGGGAGCTTCCCATATTCAGATCCTGCAGCTCTTGGGGGTGGGGGTGGGCTGTGCCTGCCTGCGCCCTGTAGAGGAAACAGTTTGGAGCAGACAGTGGAGCCCACTCAGTTCAGGCTGTAGCGGTATGAGGCTTTAGGACTGGACACTTCGCAGATGGCCCTCCTGATGCAGGAAGCCCTTCACCTGAGCCATTTTCTTATGAAAAGGCCTGGATTTGACTACTGCAGTGTATTTGGAATGAAAACCTATGCTCACTTCCTTCAGATCCTTTTATGACAAGCCCCAGTGTCCTCAGGAAAAATATGGAGAAAATCTAGTTCAGAGGAGCAAGAGGAAAGGTCCCAAGCTGAATTATGGTAAGGGTGCATTGCAGAACAGCTTAATTTGTTTTTCACTATTATAAAAGTGAATTACATCCTCTTGGTTTCTCTAATTCAGAGGAATGAGAACTGTTAGATGCAAAGTAAAAGGTCCATCAAAATGACAGTGCTGTGGGTGACTCCCTCCAACAACCCTTAAAGAGGTTAATTTAGGATGATGTAAAAAGGGAGAAGACCAGAGACATAAATTTGGGGCCTCCTGAAATGTACTTGTAGCTGGGTTCACAGGAGGCCAGGATGAGACTGACTCCCATAGGCTTTAATAGGGAATTTATGCTGCTCAAAGAAGAAAATATAAATCAGTTCAGTTCAGTCGCTCAGTGGTGTCTGATCCTTTGCAACCCCATGGACTGCAGCATGCCAGGCTTCCCAACTCCCAGAACCTACTCAGACTCACGTACATCGCGTCAGTGATGCCATCCAACCATCTCATCCTCTGTCATCCCCTTCTGCTCCCACTATCAATCTTTCCCAGCATCAGGGTCTTTTCCAATGAGTCAGTTCTTCGTGTCAGGTGGCCACAGTATTGGAGTTTCAGCATTAGTCCTTCCAAAGAATATTCAGGACTGATTTCCTCTAGGATGGACTGGTTGGATCTCCTTGCAGTCCAAGGGACTCTCAAGACTCTCCTCCAATACAACAGTTCAAAAGCATCGATTCTTTGGCACTCAGCTTTCTTTATAGTCCAACTCTCACAACCATACATGACTGCTGGAAAAACCATAGCCTTGACTAGATGGACCTTTGTTGGCAAAGTAATGTCTCTGCTTTTTAATATGCTGTCAGGGTTGGTCATAACTTTTCTTCCAATGAGTATGCATTTCTTAATTCCATGGCTGCAGTCACCATCTGTAGTGATTTTGGAGCCCCCAAAATAAAGTTTGTCACTGTTTCCACTGTCTCCCCATCTATTTGCCATGAAGTGATGGAACTGGATGCTATTAACTTAGTTTTCTGAATGTTGAGTTTTAAGCCAACTTTTTCACTCTCCTCTTTCACTTTCATCAAGAAGCCCTTTAGTTCTTCTTTGCTTTCTGCCATAAGGGTTGTATAATCTGCATATCTGAGATTATTGATATTCTCCCAGCAATCTTGATTCCAGTTTGTGTTTCATCCAGCCCAGCATTTCACATGATGTACTCTGCATATAAGTTAAATAAGCAGGGTGACAATATATAACCTTGAAGTATTCCTTTCGTGATTTGGAACCAGTCTGTTGTTCCATGTCCAGTTCTAACTATCGCTTCTTGACCTGCATATAGATTTCCCAGAAGGCAAGTCAGGTGGTCTGGTATTCCCATCTGTTTAAGAATTTTCCAGTTTGTTGTGATCTACACAGTCAAAGGCTTTGGCCTAGTTAATAAAGCAAAAGTAGGTGTTTTTTTCTGGAACTCTCTTGCTTTCTCAAGGATCCAGCAGATTTGGCAATTTGATCTCTGGTTCCTCTGCCTTTTCTAAATCCAGCTTGCATATCTAGAAGTTCATGGTTCCCACACTGTTGAAAATTCCAAAAGGTAATTTAAAAGCAACTTTCATTGAAGACAGATTAATGAAATATATAGATTTAATATATGAAGGTACAAGTCATGATTCAAGAAAAAGAATTATTCTATCCTATCAGAAAAGGAGAGTAAGAAAGGAAAAAGGGAGAAGATAAAGATGTGAGAAAGCAGCATTCTTATAGGAAGTATATTTTATTCTAAAATTGGGGGGAGGGAATCTAAATCATCTATCCATTCAAATGATGTATATAATTATTGAGACAAATTGACAACAATAATATATGTTGCTTCTTGGAATATCCAAGCTTTGTAATGGCAGATATAAATAGGGTTCCAGGACCCAGTTCCAAAGTGTGCCTTCCCCACAACAAACAGTTCTTGGACACCATCTGGTCATCCAAGATTACAGCTCAATTTTTACATTATCATTATCCTGAAGACAGAATCTACCCAAAGACAGAATCAAATGCCACAGGTAAAGTAGCTCAGTCCCGCAAGATGGCCTCCTACTTCTGACACCCTGGTTGTTTCTGTGCTTCTGACTAACTGGTTGTAAATCAGACATTCCCACCACCCCTTCCCGTGTTTTGATTACTTTGCTAAGCTGCTCTGAGAATTCAGGAAAACCCATTTATTCACTGCTGCTGCTGCTAAGTCGCTTCAGTCGTGCCCGACTCTGTGCGACCCCATAGACAGCAGCCCATCAGGCTCTGCCGTCCCTGGGATTCTCCAGGCAAGAACGCTGGAGTGGGTTGCCATTTCCTTCTCCAATGTGTGAAAGTGAAAAGTGAAAATGAAGTCGCTTAGTTACGTCCAACTCTTCGCGACCCCATGGACTGTAGCCTACCAGGCTCCTCCATCCATGGAATTCTCCAGGCAAGAGTACTAAAGTAGGTTGCAATTGACCTCTCCAGGTTACTCATTTATTACAAAGGATACAGATCAAAAGGAGGTGAAGCGATACACAGGGCAGAATCCCTTCCAAAGGATCTTCTGTCCTCGTGGGGTTTGGGACCCGCCACAGAGTCACATGGAAGCATTCTGGTTCTCCAAGATCCAGTCTTTCTGAACCCTCTCCTTCTGGGTTTTATGGGGGCTCCATCATGTAGACACGATTGCATAACTCATTGGCCCCTGGTAAGTGATTCAACCTCTAACCCCACTCCCTCTCCCAGAAATTAAGTGGGACTGATTTCTTTCTGCAGTGGTATTTTCAATATTCAAGTAATGAAATCAGTTGCTTGTGTACTGTTTTTGCTTGTTAAATTGTGTCATTCTTGTTAGCGTGTACTGTTGTATCTCCAGTGGCTAAAAATAGACAGATGGCTCAGAAGTGCTCAGTTGCTCTGTTGGGTCTGACTCTTTGTGGCCCCATGGACTGTAGGCTGCCAGGCTCCTTTGTCCGTGGGATTTTCCAGGCAAGAAAATTGGAACAGGTGGCCATTTCCTACTCCAGGAGATCCTCCTGACCCAGAGATCGAACCTGCCACTCTTGTGTCTCCTGCATTGGCAGGAAAATTCTACACTACTAGCACCACCTGGGAAGCCTAGATGACTCAGAAATACTTCATTAGAAATAAAAGTTCTGTTAACAACAACAACAAAAGATTAGAGTCAATAAAATCATGACATAAATAGTAAACAGGTCTTTAGTGTGAATGAGAGATATTAATCTATATATACTGATAATTCCACACGTGTAGCTATAAATTAAAAATACAAAGGAGAAACACAATGGTTAATGTAAAAAAATTAAAATTTCATTGGACTAAGTTCTATGGAAGGAATGATGCTAAAGCTGAAACTCCAGTACTTTGGCCACCTCATGGGAAGAGTTGACTCATTGGAAAAGACTGTGATGCTGGGAGGGATTGGGGGCAGGAGGAGAAGGGGACGACCCAGGATGAGATGGCTGGATGGCATCACTGACTTGATGGACGTGAGTCTGAGTGAACTCTGGGAGTTGGTGATGGACAGGGAGGCCTGGTGTGCTGCGATTCATGGGGTCACAGAGTCGGACACAACTGAGCGACTGAACTGAACTGAACTGAACTGAAGCTTCCACTTCCAACACACCTCCTAAGAAGCTTTTGAAGGTATGTTTTGAAGCCATCTGTTTTCATGTCATTTTAAAATAAATAAAAGAACTTTGTACATATTTTTCAGAACAAATACAAACAAGTGCAGATCAAAATGGATAAATCTCTCTTAAAAATGAGAGATGCATAAATTCAGTTTTTCTCTTTATAACAAAAACTAATATTAATCTTATTATTGCCAAAATGCTGTAAAAACAACCATAAAACTAATGACAAGTATAATGCACGGAAAGAAAATTGAACAAGCCATGGCCAAAAAAAAAAAAAAGCCATTATCAAAATACATCAATATACCTGGGTAATTCATTACAGCATTAGCTGCTATGATTAATGCAATCTCAATCTGACTGAAAGGCATCATCAAAAAAGTCCCTATAGCCCCACTCTCAGGATAATCTGTCCCATTTCCTGAGTAGTTTCATGTTTAGCATATTTCCATGTGCATATTTTGCTTGATCATCTCCCTGCTAGTATCATGAAGTCATCAGATTACAGGGATCAATTGAGTATCTTTGGTAAATTTGTTTGAATCTGCTTAGTCTTTTCCTAGACATAACCATCATGTTAGTTAGGTTTCTTCCAAGTGAGTACAAATTATATTATACCTTTGTGACCCACACTATGCAAAAATCACCTGCTTCTTTTTTTTTATGTTGATTTTATAGACACCAGTTGTACTAAACTGATAAGTCTTTTCCCCTGTCCTTGTATATTTGATTTAAGGCAAAAGCCAATTTTCTTCATTCAGTTATGTCTATTTACTTTAGAATATTATTTGAACTTGTATGTCCTAGTGTGTTTTATTGTTCCCTGCACTCTGCACCATTGTGTTTACTCTCTAATTACTGTATGTGTGCTAACAAGTGTTCCAATTTACAGCTGGACAAAACTAGAAGTGAATCATATTGCATGGGAGATATTCTCAACAGATGGAGAAATGGATGAAAAATTTTTGTTTTATGCCAAAAATTCAAAGTAAAGAAGATAATTTCTGATTGTTTTGTGAGCACTGATGTAGACTAGAAAGCATGCATTGACATAAATGTTAATATGGGACCCACTAGAATGAACAATGAACAATAAACAGTGTTGCTGTGACAATGAGAGTCTGTGCCTGGTTTCCTAGCCATTGGTGATTTATTCACACAGAACAGTTAGCAGCCAACAATTTGCCTCCTAATCACAATTCAGATTGGAAGGACACAGTAAAAATTGTTAATTAGCTAAATGATAATCAGCAAACAAGTAAACACTGGGTAAACAAGACTTTACTTTTCCACACTGAAGTCTGTTGGCTTTAGAGAGAAATGGCGAATATGAGTCTATGAGATGAAGTTTGAGATAAAAGCATTTCCTCACCACCTGGACCAAGACTGAGAAAACACGACTATGTTTTCCATTTTCTTCCTCCCAGTATACTATCACATAGTTAGGGTCTTTAGAAGCATAAACATGTCACCCAGGGTCAAAAGCCCACAATTTTAAAATCAAAGATTAGAATACATCAGGATTTTTTTTAAGGAAATTCAAATTTTTGTACTATGGTTCAATTACTAAAAATTTAACTTTTCTCCAACAATTAATAATTTTATTGACTGCTTTGCTAGGAAGTAAATTGATGTCTGAATTTTATTAACATAACAACTTGATTTCTGAAAATTTGTTCTCTCCTCCAATATTGTAAGTATATTTACTTTTTGTAAAAAGAATTTCATGGCTTTGGTGATGCAAGAGAAGATGAAAACAAATGAGCAACAAGCAATACTCTTCAGATCTGAATTCAATAAGCATAAGAACAAGGAATCCACTTGCAAGATAAAAGTCTGTAACCTTTCAGGATTTGATGGTTTATGTGAATATTGATTCAGCACCAAAAGTACTAAAAGTAATCACTGACGACAACAATTATATGTTCATTATGCATTTTGTTCAAATTAAATTGCCAGTTATCTGTCAAGCCAAACAGGCATGACCATCCCTCCTGACACATAATTGTGGGTTAGGGTTTTCTAACTTTGTCTGAAGTAAATATAATAGTAAAAAAAGAAGTGACTGAATAATGATTACTTATCAGGTTATCCATCATTAAGCTAAATATAAAAACATTGGTAAAAAGTTTATAATTGTGTTGTTCTCAACAATATGAAACAGTTATTAAATTTAAAATTATTTACATAACATGAGTTTCCTTTATATTTAAAATTTTGAGGACTTTTTTTTCAACTTGCCTAAAATTGATGACCCAAACAACCATTAAATGGTCTACTAAAGTAAAAAAAAATTGACAACACTATTATAAAAATTACCCCATCACTCAAGATAAATATGAGACAATTTAACAGTCAGATTCACTAATTATACTGTCAAAATTTAAAAATTGAAAACCAAATATACTTTATTTTAGGTATTCAACTCTATTAATTGAAGTGATATAACCTTTTATGACTTAAAAAAAATCAAAGAATTCAAACTGCAGGCCAGAAGATACAGATAAATTTTTAAAGAATGAGAATATGCGTAAGATGTTTAACATGAATAATCATCCTTACTGATTTAAGTTAGTGTGATGGACATGTGAGTGCCTGATAATGCCTTTATATTCCAGATGCTGTTCACATCACCCTGCCTTGACATTCCTTTAGCTCAAATACATTCATTCACCCACTTAGTTGTAAACAAAACATTAATTGAGCACCTAGTATATGCCAGACACTGTTTCAGGTATGGCATAGACATCAAACGCAATATACCAATGTTCTTATTCTTAAAAAAAAAAAAAAAAAGGCTTTATAATTAAAAGTACAATGATATGGTTATATATGTTCAATTGTGTTAAATGTATTTTGACTAGTTAATAAAGCAGGAGAGGGGTTATGAAGCATCAGAGATACACAGGAAAACCCTTTTTGAGAAGGTAACTTTTAAAGAAAACAGAAACAATGAAGGCTGCAAGGCATAGCTCTATCTAGAGAAGAAGCATGCTGGGCAGAAGAGAGAGAAAAGGCAAAGCCTGTGAGTAGGGAACATTTGTGATGTGCTCCAGGAACAGTGAGAAGGTCAATATGGCTTGAATGTAAATGAAAGAAGGGGGATAATGTCAGATAAGTAACGGGATAGGGCAGTTCATACAAAGTCTTAGAGGTTAGAAAGGACTTCTATTTTGTTCTGAGTAAACCATGAAAATCGTCTGGGTGATTTTGAGCAGAATTGTGATGTGGTCTAACTTGATGTTTCCCCAGATCACCAAGAACGCTGTGAACAGGGAGATCAATTCCTAGCTAATCCAGCTGAGAAATAGTGATGGTTTGAACCAGCTGATGACAGCAAAAGGAGTTAAAGTGGTCAAAATCTGAATGTCTCTTTTGTTGGTTAAATCTTCAGGATTTGGTGATGGATTGGATATGAGTTATCAGACAATGAGATGAATCCAGTGGAGAGAAAAGGCTTTGGTCTACACCACTGTAAGTACAGTGGTGCCATTAACGCAGCAGAAGGGGCAATTATGGTTGTGTTTAGAGTGGGGAATACCAGGAACTCTTTTAAAGCATGATAAGTTTGCTATCCAAGGAGAGGCGTTAAGTAAGAATTTGAACGTGTGCATGTGCATGCTAAGGCACTTCAGTCATGTCTGACTGTGACACAGTGGACCATAGTTCCCCAGGCGCCTCTGTCCATAGGATTGTCTAGGCAAGAATACCGCAGTGGTTTGCCATTGCCCTCCTCCAGGGAATCCTCCCAACTCAGGGATCAAACCTGAGTTTGATCTCATTGGTTGGCAGGTGTCTCCTGCATTGGCAGGCAGGTTCTTTAGCACTAACACCACTCAGGAATTTGAACATCAACATCTACTGTGCAGATGTGGACAGGGAGGAGCAGGCTGCCTACATTAATCAGGATTCTTCTTCTGTAAATGGCGAGTGTGAAGCCTGAATCCTGGTGGGAGCCCTCAGGAGATGACTCTGGACAGAAAAGGGAACAGGTTCAAGGACTAAATTCTGAGCTATTGTCATATTTAGGAGCATGGGAGGAAAACATGAACTAGGAGAGGAGACTGAGCAAGAGAAGCCAGGAAGGTAGGAGATGTCCAGACAGGAATGGTGTCCTGGAGGTTACGTGGAGGGAATATGTCAGGAAGTAGAGTGGTAAGCTGACAACCCAAGGGAGCCTTGACCACTAGGTTTAACTTTAGCAACACAGAGGTCAAGGGAGATCCTGACAAGCCATTTTTCACAAAACGGTGAGGAAAAAACCAGATTGGTATGTGTTGAAGAGATTTGGAAGGACGTACGTTGGATTAGCAAAGATGGACAAGCTTTGCTGAATGGATGAGCAAGAAATATGTTTTCCTTTTTCTTTCTTTACGTATGTGAGGTCAAATATTTAAGAATGAACAGCAGTAAAACACAGAGAAGGCAATGGCACCCCACTCCAGCACTCTTGCCTGGGAAATCCCATGGACAGAGGAGCCTGGTGGGCTGCAGTCCATGGGGTCACTAAGAGTCAGACACGACTGAGCGACTTCACATTCACTTTTCACTTTCACGCATTGGATAAGGCAACGGCACCCCACTCCAGCACTCTCGCCTGGAGAATCCCGGGGACGGGGGAGCCTGGTGGGCTGCCATCTATGGGGTCGCACAGAGTCAGACACGACTGAAGCGACTTAGCAGCAGCAGCAGCAGCAGCAGTAAAACAACAACAAAAAAAATGGGGTAAAGGGAAAGTACTGGCTTCTGGATAAACTAAAATACCATCAGTTTAAACTAGTGAAGGTTTATTTGTCATTTACATAACTGTCCAATGAGTGTGGTCCTTTCCAGTGGACAGCTTTCCTATATTTAGTGATTTGGTACACTGAATTTGTGAGGATTTGGGCAAATATCTTTTTATTGAGATATAATTGACATATAATGTTAGTTTAGATGTATCATACTGATATATGTATATACTGTATGTATGTCTATATACTTTACATATACATATGTATATACTGCAAAATTATTAACATAATAAGCTTAGCTAGCAGTTAGCACCACACAAACTTACCAAAAAATAATTTTTATTGTGATTAAGACTTTCAAGGTCTAGGATTTTTTAAATTGGAGAAATAGGAGGATATCTTTATGTGATGGGAATGATCCCAGCAAAGACCTACCAAAAGTGAAATTTGCTCAGTCATGCTTTACTCTTTGCCACCACATGGACATTTACAGTCCATGGAATTCTCTAGACCAGAATACAGGATAGGCTAGAGGATCTTCCCAACCCAGGGATCGAACCCAGGTCTCCCTCATTGTGGGTAGATTCTTTGCCAGCTGAGCCACAATTAAAGCCCAAAACCTACCCTAACCTATGTTCCCTCAGTTCAGTTCAATTCAGTTCAGTCGCTCAGTCGTGTCCGACTCTTTGCGACCCCATAAATTGCAGTACACCAGGCCTCCCTGTCCATCACCGACTCTTGGAGTTTACTCAAACTCATGTCCATCGAGTTGGTGATGCCATCCCACTAACTCATCCCTTCTCCTCCTGCCCCCAATCCCTCCCAGCATCCCTCCCTGCATATTAACCATAAAGTAACATTCAATGAGGAGGTCAGGATTTTCTTTAGACTAAACTCAAAATGATCTGTGTTACAAAACAACTGCACTAAAGCAACCTTTTCATTTCAGATCCATAAAATTGCCACATCAAAATGGCATGTAAGTGTAACTCAAATCTGGTTTTCCTGATCTCTTTGTAAACACTTAGAAGGCAGATGCATCCCTTTTAAAATGCTTTCTTTCCTTGAAGTTTTTGTGTTTTAAATCTTAAATCTAAGTTTAGAATGTACAGCTTGTTTCTCTTTAAGTTCAGCTACTAACAAGCTATAGTGTAGAAATAGTTTGGAAGTCAAGAAGATTCTTCCTATTGATTGATCTCAACATTAGATCTTGAACTAAGCCAACTCTGACAATGAACATTTCATTGGCGTGTCACGTAAGACTGGGTCAAGAAGGTAACTACCTTAGGCCAAGTTCTCAACGGGAAGAACCTGAGACAGATTCCTGTCTATGTGATTTACTAAGGAAGGAGCTCTCAGGAGAAAGCTGTAAGGGAATGAAAGAAGCAGGATAGAACAGGGGAAGAAGCCATCAAAAACATGAACTTAAGTGGCAATTAACTTCCTCCAGATTCCATGCACTGGTCAGTCACATGAATTTTGCCTGAGCTGTGTCTCTGTGAGATGAGGGGGCTGGACTTTTGTACCACGTGCTAGCCAGGTGTTGTCTGTAGCTTTCCCTCAGTGAAGCAAGGTTGCTGCCTGGCCATAAAGAAGTCACTTCCCAGCCAAGGAAGTTCTTGTTCTGGCCAGTTCTCAGGGAAGGGGGCATCTGGGAGTTGTTAGCAGTGGCTGGAAGTGGATGAGTCATCCCAGGAAAGGTTCAGGATGGGGCAGTAGCAGCATTCACTATGGTGGTCTCAGTACTTGCCGTCTGCTGCTGCTGCTAAGTTGCTTCAGTCGTGTCCAACTCTGTGAAACCACACAGACGGCAGCCTACCAGGCTCCCCGATCCCTGGGATTCTCCAGGCAAGACCACTGGAGTGGGTTGCCATTTCCTCCTCCAATGCACGAAAGTGAAAAGTGAAAGTGAAGTCACTCAGTCGTGTCTGACTCTTAGCAATCCCATGGACTGCAGCCTACCAGGCTCCTCCATCCATGGGATTTTCCACTCAGGAGTACTGGGGTGGGGTGCCATTGCCTTCTCCAACTTGCCATCTAGGTACCTCCAGTTGCTTCTAGGAAGGATGGTGCAGGTTCAAGGTGAACACAGGTGTCATTGATAGCCACAGGAACATCAGTGAAAGGAGTAAAACATTTTAAAAACATGATTTGCCTGAAAAACTAGTATTTTGATCCATTGTCAATTTTCCCATGATCATCTTATTACTAGCATCCAGGCAAGCTGATCAGGATCAATATTCACCTCTGCTGGTGCCGACAGGAGCTGCCCACAGAGAATTCCTGGGAGCTGAGATTCAGGAACACCTTCACAGCTCCCTGCTCTAAAGAGAGCCCCAGTCTACTGAGCATCACTGATCAAGGCCCTTATGTGATGTTCACAGTAAATGACAATGACTCTGTACTTGACACTCGTATCTAAATTCCATGTGGCTGTTCTTTCCAGACAAGATTAAATGTTTTCATTTTGTTGGTGACTGACAATAATCACTACAACTGCCTTCTTGAAATATTCATTCAAGCGGACTCGACGCTTTATATTCATGCCTTTCAGTTCAGTTCAGTCACTCAGTCATGTCCGATTCTTTGTGACCCCATGAATCGCAGCACACCAGGCCTCCCTGATCATCACCATCTCCCGGAGTCCACTCAAACACACATCCCTCAAGTCGGTGATGCCATCTAGCCATCTAATCCTCTGTCGTCCCCTTCTCCTGCCCCCAATCCCTCCCAGCATCACAGTCTTTTCCAATGAGTCAACTCTTCCAATGAGGTGGCCAAAGTACTGGAGTTTCAGCTTCAGCATCAGTCCTTCCAAAGAAATCCCAGGGCTGATCTCCTTCTGAATGGACTGGTTGGATCTCCTTGCAGTCCAAGGGACTCTCAAGAGTCTTCTCCAGCACCACACTTCAAAAGTATCAATTCTTTGGTGCTCAGCTTTATTCACAGTCCAACTCTCACATCCGTACGTGACCACTGGAAAAACCGTAGCCTTGACTAGATGGACCTTTGTTGGCAAAGTAATGTCTCTGCTTTTCAATATGCTATCTAGGTCAGTCATAACTTTTCTTCCAAGGAGTAAGTGTCTTTTAATTTCATGGCTGCAATCACCATCTGCAGTGATTTTGGAGCCCAAAAAATAAAGTCTGACACTGTTTCTACTGTTTCCCCATCTATTTCCCATGAAGTGATGGGACCAGATACCATGATCTTCGTTTTCTGAATGTGGAGCTTTAAGGCAACTTTTCCACTTTCACTTTAATCAAGAAGCTTTTTAGTTCCTCTTCACTTTCTGCCATAAGGGTGGTGTCATTTGCATATATGAAGTTATTGATATTTCTCCCAGCAATCTTGATTCCAGCTTGTGCTTCTTCCAGCCCAGTGTTTCTCATGATGTACTCTGCATATAAGTTAAATAAGCAGAGTGACAATATACAGCCTTGACATACTCCTTTTCCTATTTGGAACCAGTCTGTTGTTCCATGTCCAGTTCTAACTCTAGCCTCCTGACCTGCATACAGATTTCTCAAGAGGCAGGTCAGGTGGTTTTGATTCCCATCTCTTTCAGAATTCTCCACAGTTTATTGTGATCCACACAGTCAAAGGCTTTGGCATAGTCAAGAAAGCAGAAATAGATGTGTTTCTGGAACTCTCTTGCTTTTTCCATGATCCAGTGGATGTTGGCAATTTGATCTCTGGTTCCTCTGCCTTTTTGGAAAACCAGCTTGAACATCTGGAAGTTCATGGTTCACATATTGCTGAAGCCTAGCTTGGAGAATTTTGAGCGTTACTTTACTAGCATGTGAGATGAGTGCAATTGTGCAGTAGTTTGAATATTCTTTGGCATTGCCTTTCTTTGGGTTTGGAATGAAAACTGACCTTTTCCATTCCTGTGGCCACTGCTGAATTTTCCAAATTTGCTGGCCTATTGAGGGCAGCACTTTCACAGCATCATCTTTTAGGATTTGAAATAGTTCAACTGGAATTCCATCATCTCTACTAGCTTTGTTCATGCCTTTAAACATGCCCATAAAATTTGGCATGTGTATATAACTGCATACTTTTAATAAATACAAGTATATGTTGCAGGACAATTTTAGGAGTTGGGGCAAACTTGTGTGTAGATTTTGGTCTTGATACTTTGTAGCTAAATTTGGCCAAGTCATTTAACTTCATCAGGATTTCAGTTTTCTTATTTCAAAAAATGTGAATAAAACCAATCCACACCCCACCCCCAAGGATGGACATGGCCTTACATGATAAGACGGAGAAAAAAAAACTCGTACCATATCTGGCAAGGAATCCTTGAATCCCTGTTGTTCCTTCTCTCCCATTCAGAAGGCAGGTTGGTGTGTTTTGTTTGTTTGTTTGTTTGTTTGTTTTTTCCCACTTGTCCTTCAAAGGATCTCATCTGAGCTAAGCCTGGTGCCAGGTTTCCTGTGATATCTGTTTGCAGTCTGTCTTCACCTGCTCCAAGTCCTCAGGACCCTCTCAGTGTCTCCAAAAAAGGAAAAAAAAATTACCCCCACGGCAACTGTATTAGAGAGAAATAGAACACTTCCTGAGTCTTCCCAGAAGAAAAGCCGGCAGTGTCCACATTTGCTTCTTACCCACCCTCCCCTTGTGGCTGTTCTGAGAAGTCCGCTGCAGGTGGCAGCTCTGGCCGGCCCCACAGGGTCTCCGCCTGGCTTCTATTGTGCTCCTTCGTGTGTGTGTGTGTGTGTGTGTGTTTAACACTCCAAACACTTATTAAAGTGTTTCTTTCCAACAAATGTAATTCTCTGCTGAGAGGGGCTCTAATTAAAAAAAGAAAGAGAACGAAACCCTTATTATTGGCAAGCGGAGGGGCGGGTGAATTTAATACAGAACAGCTTCCTTGGCTACAGAGGAAAACTCTTTCTACCAGTAATTTATGATCTGGAGCTCCTCTTGCTTTTAGGGTCTAAATAACTGTGTAAACTTCATTTGTTTCATTTGGAACATGGCTGTCATTTCCTATCAGGAGGAAAAGGAGAGAAACTCCCCCTGCAAGTTCATCCCCCCATCACCTATCAGCCTCACGGGAACAAGCATCTTGCTTGTTTGTCCCTGCCCAGGCCCTTCACCTTGGAAACTGCATCTTAATTATACCCTTTAAAGGGCTGCTTCACTCCAGGATCAATATGTCTGACAAAAAGCGAGCTCAGCTAAAAGCTCATTAATTCACATCTGGCTAACTCAGGATTTGTGATTATTTTGGCAGAGGCTGAGCTAGTTTACCTCTGCTATTGCTGCTTACAAAGGTTTGGTCTGGCCAATAAATTGGGAAGAACAGAATTGCCAGCGAAGTATTTAGAAGTATCTATTTGCATGGAGATAACAGGCTGATTGTAGCTTCCAGATTGCTAAATTTCAACTAGGCAACCCCAGTTAACCACTATTTTCTATTAGCATTCTGGCCTCACAAACTGCAAAGTGCACTGCCTCAAAAAGTATATACAGATCCACTAATGTTATTGCCTTGTAGTTGATGCCTTTCCAGTAGTCATGTATAGGTGTGAGAGTTGAACTATAAAGAAAGCTGAGTGCCAAAGAATTGATGCTTTAGAACTGTTGTATTGGAGAAGACTCTTGAGAGTCCCTTGGACTGCAAGGAGATCCAACCAGTCCATCCTAAAGGAAATCAGTCCTGAATACTTTGGCCAACCTGATGTGAAGAGCTGACTTATTTGAAAAGATCCTGATGCTAGGAAAGATTGAAGGTGAGAGGAGAAGGGGACGGCAGAGGATGAGTTGGCTGGATGGCATCACTGACTTGATGGACATAAGTTTGAGTAAGCTCCAGGAGTTGGTGATGGACAGAGAGGCCTGGAGTGCTGCAGTCCATGGGGTTGCAAAGAGTGGGGCACAACTGAGCTGAACTGAACTGAAATGTATTGATGCATTTGGTATATCATATCACATCCTCTCTCCCGCCTGATTTCAGCTGCAACTGCAGTGGACATGTCCACGTGGAGCTAACCCAGCGCTGCAGGCAGCAGCCACTCTCCAGCAAGGGGTGTGCACAGCCCCTCCCCGTTTTGCTCAGGGTCTCCTCTGAACCCTTAGGAAGGGCAGGACAGAAGGTTAGGATGTTAATACTTGTGGGGATGATGCTCCAACAGTGGAGGTTCTGGATCTGTTGTTGGACACGTGGGGAGCCCTTCTTAAGCTTCTCAGAAGTCCTGGCAGGAGTGAGTCCCTCTGGCTGACAGCGGGGACCTTGATCATTGCATTTATGTTGGCCTGTCTAACTCCCCTTCTTTATATCATCACTTTTCAAATAAACTACCTGGCTCCAGTCACCTTTGGGGGAAACTTAAACTAAGGCATCTACTTCTTCAAAATTGTGCTTGAAGTTATGTATTGGAGATGCTTGACTTTCCTTTCTAAATGCATTCCTCTCCTGTGCTTCATGGGCTTCAGTTCAGTTTAGTTCAGTTGCAAAGTCATGTCCAACCCTTTGTGACCCCATGGACTGCAGTATGCCAGACTTCCCTGTCCATTACCAACTCCCGGAGCTTACTCAAACTCATGTCCATTAAGTCAGTGATGCCATCCAACCATCTCATCCTCTGTTGTCCCCTTTTCCTCTTGCCTTCAATCTTTCCCAGCACAAGGATCTTTTCAAATGAGTCAGCTCTTCACATCAGGTGGCCAAAGTATTGGAGTTTCAGCTTCAACATCAGTCCTTCTAATGAACACCCAGGACTGATCTCCTTTAGAATGGACTGGTTGGATCTCCTTGCAGTCCAACGGACTCTCAAGAGTTTTCTCCAACACCGCAGTTCAAAAGCATCAATGCTTTGGCACTCAGCTTTCTTTATGGTCCAACTCACATTCATACATGACTATAGGAAAAACCATAGCCTTGACTAGATGGGCCTTTGTTGGCAAAGTAATGTCTCTGCTTTTGAATATGCTGTCTAGGTTGGTCATAACTTTTCTCCCAAGGAGCAAGCATCGTTTAATTTCATGGCTTCAGTCACCATCTGTGGTGAATTGGAGCCCCCCAAAATAAAGTCTATCACTGTTTCCAATGTTTCCCCATCTATTTCCCATGAAGTGATGGGACCAGATGCCAAGATCTTAGTTTTCTCAATGTTCAGTTTTAAGCCAACTTTTTCACTCTCCTCTTTCACTTCCATCAAGAAGCCTTTTAGTTCTTCACTTTCTGCCATAAGGGTGGTGTCATCTGCATATCTGAGGATATTTTTCCTGGCAGTCTTGATTCCAGCTTGTGCTTCAGCACAAGTGTTTCTCATGATGTTCTCTGCGTATAAGTTAAATAAGCAGGGTGACAATATACAGACTTGACATTTTCCTTTCCCTATTAGGAACCACTCTGTTGTTCCATGTCCAGTTCTAACTGTTGCTTCCTGACCTGCATATAGGTTTCTCAAGAGAGAGGTCAGGTGGTTTGGTATTCCCATCTCTTTAAGAATTTTCCAGAGTTTGTGGTGATTCTCACAGTGAAAGGCTTTGGCATAGTCAATAAAGAAGACATAGATATTTTTCTGGAACTCTCTTGCTTTTTTGATGATCCAGCAGATTTTGGCAATTTGATCTTTGGTTCCTCTGACTTTTCTAAATCCAGCTTGAACATCTATAAGTTCACAGTTCACGTACTGCTGAAGCCTGGCTTGGAGAATTTTGAGTATTACTTTACTAGCATGGGACTTCCTGGGTGGCTCAGATGGTAAAGCATCTGCCTACAGTGCTGGATAACCAGGTTAAATCCCTGGGTTGGGAAGATCCTCTGGAGAAGGAAATGGCAACCCACTCCAGTACTTTAGCCTGGAAAATCCCATGGATGGAGAAGTCTGGTAGGCTATAGTCCATGGGATTAAAAAGAGTTGGACATGACTGAGTGACAGTATTCTTGCCTTGAGAACCCCATGAACAGTATGAAAAGGCAAATGATAGGATACTGAATGAGGAACTCCCCAGGTCAGTAGGTGCCCAATATGCTACTGAGGATCAGTGGAGAAATAACTCCAGAAAGAATGAAGGGATGGAGCCAAAGCAAAAACAATACCCAGTTGTGGATGTAACTGGTGATAGAAGCAAGGTCCAACGCTATAAAGAGCAATATTGCACAGGAACCTGGAATGTCAGGTCCATGAATCAAGGCAAATTGGAAGAGGTCAAACAAGAGATGGCAAGAGTGAACGTTGACATTCTAGGAATCGGCAAACTGAAATGGACTTGAATGGGTGAATTTAACTCAGATGACCATTATATCTACTACTGTGGGCAGGAATCCCTCAGAAGAAATGGAGTGGCCATCATGGTCAACAAAAGAGTCTGAAACGCAGTACTTGGATACAATCTCAAAAATGACAGAATAATCTCTGTTCGCCAAGTCTATGCCCCAACCAGTAATGCTGAAGAAGCTGAAGTTGAATGTTTCTATGAAGACCTACAAGACCTTTTAGAACTAACACCCAAAAAAGATATATTTTTCATTATAGGGGACTGGAATGTAAAAGTAGGAAATCAAGAAACACCTGGAGTAACAGGCAAATTTGGCCTTGGAATACTGAACGAAGCAGGGCAAAGACTAATACCGGTCATAGCAAACACCCTCTTCGAACAGCACAAGAGAAAATTCTACACATGGACATCACCAGATGGTCAACACTGAAATAAGATTGAATATATTCTTTGCAGCCAAAGATGGAGAAGCTCTATACAGTCAACAAAAACAAGACCAGGAGCTGACTCGCTCGGATCATGAACACCTTATTGCCAAATTCAGATTTAAATTGAAGAAAGTAGGAAAAACTGCTAGACCATTCAGGTATGACCTAAATCAAATCCCTTATGATTATACAGTGGAAGTGAGACATAGA
>SJYQ01084666.1:113333-159915 GCA_006410935.1 Redunca redunca
GCCAGCAAATTTGGAAAACTCAGCAGTGGCCACAGGACTGGAAAAGGTCAGTTTTCATTCCAATCCCAAAGAAAGGCAATGCCAAAGAATGCTCAGACTACGGAACAATTGCACTCATCTCACACGCTAGTTAAGTAATGCTCAAAATTCTCCAAGCCAGGCTTCAACAATATGTGAACCGTGAACTTCCTGATGTTCAAGCTGGTTTTAGAAAAGGCAGAGGAACCAGAGATCAAATTGCCTACATCTGCTGGATCACGGTAAAAGCAAGAGAGTTCCAGAAAAACATCTAGTTCTGCTTTATTGACTATGCCAAAGCTTTTGACTGTGTAGATCACAATAAAAGGTGGAAGATTCTGAGAGAGATGGGAATACCAAACCACCTGACCTGCCTTTTGAGAAATCTATATGCAGGTCAGGAAGCAACAGTTAGAACTGGACATGGAACAACAGACTGGAAAAGGAAAAGGGGACGACAGAGGATGAGATGGCTGGATGGCATCACTGACTGGATGGACGTGAACCTGAGTGAACTCCGGGAGCTGGCGATGGACAGGGAGGCCTGGCATGCTGCAGTTCATCGTGTCGCAAAGAGTCGGACATGACTGAGTGACTGAACTGAACTGAACTGAACATGGGCCTGCCCATTAGAACAAGACGCAGTCTCCCCATCAGGAAGCTTACATTATCCTCTTATATTTCTCCATCAGAGGCCAGACAGACTGAAAACTCCAATCACAGGAAACGAACCAATCTGATTACATGGATCACAACATTGTTTGACTCAATAAAACTATAAGCCATGCCATGTAGGGCCACCCAAGATGGATGGATCATGTTGGAGAGTTCTGACAAAACGTGGTCCACTGAAGAAGGGAATGGCAAACCACTTTATTATTCTTGCCTTGAGAACCTGTGAACAGTATGGAAAGGCAAAAAGATAGGACACTGAAAGGTGAACTCACCAGGTCAGTAGGTGCCCAATATGCTACTGATCAGTGGAGAAATAACTACAGAGAGAATGAAGAGATGGAGCCAAGGCAGAAACAACACCCAGTTGTGGATGTGACTGGTGCTGGAAGTAAAGTCTAGTTATAAAGAGCAAAGTTGCATAGGAACCTTGTATGTTAGGTCCATGAATCAAGGCAAATTGGAAGTGGTCAAACAAGAGATGGCCTGAGTGAACATTGGCATTTTAGGAATGATGAACTAAAATGGACTGGAATGGGTGGATTTAACTCAAATGACTGTTATATCTACTACTGTGGGCAAGAATCCCTTAGAAGAAACGGAGCAGCCATCATAGTCAACAAGAGTCCGAAATGCAGTACTTGGATGCAATCTCAAAAACAACAGAATGATCTCTGTTCATTTCCAAGGCAAACCGTTCAATATCACAGTAATCCAAGTCTATGTCCTGACCAGGAATTCTGAAGAAGCTGAGTTGAACAGATCTGTAAAGACCTACAAGACCTACTAGAACTAACACCTAAAGAAAGATTTCCTTTTCATTATAGGGGACTGGGATGCAAAAGTAGGAAGTCAAGAAATACCTGGTGCAACAGGCAAATTTGGCTTTGGAATGCAGAATGAAGCAGGGCAAAGGCTAACAGAGTGCTGGGGTCCAGCCCCGGTGGATCCAGGGTAAGTCGAAGCAGGGACAGAGTCAGAGTCCTAAGAAAGAACTATTTAATTAGGAAAGAGAGATTAGGAAAAAATAGTGTAGTAGGAAATAGTGGAGAAAAGAGGCTGAATAACTTGGTTTACACGGAAAACCAATAAAACCCCAAGACAAGGAGTATGCACCACCTACGTAGACCACCAGCACCAGCTTGAATAGCAGAGGGTGCCCCACCTTGGGCTCCCTCTCATGTGGGTCTTAGAAGCCAGGGCAAAATTAGTAGGCTTGGTGAGTCTCCACGCTCCAGATGGGAATTCAGCCAGAAAAGAAGAGAACGAGAAAAGACCACATGGGAGAAACCAGTCTTTCCAGGAACTGGTCTGTTTCTTTATTTTCCAGGTCCACTTTTATACTTTTAATTATACATAGAGATAAATGTAAGAAACAGAGTCACGCAGAGTCAGCTGCTCCGACCCTTATCTAAAGACAGTGTTCTCAGTATATCTTTGTTCTTACAAGAGTCTTACATTTGTTTACAATATCTTCTGGTCTGGAGACCAATCAACATTTTATGGCCCCACCTTACTTTCTATTGATAAAGGTTAGTCAATCAGAAAACTTGTTTCCCCTTAAGATCTACTTAGTCTTAAGATAGTCATAAAGTTACATTCTTACATAGCAAGGACCCAATGATTTATAACAAAGAAAGAGGAATACAGTGATCTATAACAAGGAGAAAATTCATTAATTCAAAAGTCTAGTATTGCTAACGTCAAAACTACTATATTTCCTTTTCTACATTCCAGTCACATTGATTAACATACTCCCAGGTGCCTAAGGATATGGAGGCCTGGCGGCAATCATTAACTCAGCAATGAAACCCTTCACCAACATAATTTCAAACTAATTCAATAGTACTATACTATTAATTTTCTAACTTCTCAAAAAAATCTGTTTTTAGAAAGTTTAAAGCATCTTGTGCCTCTCACGGTTGGGAGGCTGTAAACAATCACATGTGGCTGGATAATCCTGTCAGGCAGGCTAGAGAGACATCAGAGGAGTTTTTGGACTGAAACACACCCAGGAGATTTATTAACTGGAGTCCTAAGTTAACTCCTTTACAGAGAGAGGTAGTGGGGAATAGCTCCCTGTAATGTCAGAAGTATAGGTGAAAGGCATAATGCAGCAAGGCAGGCAAACTCTGGTTTTTGGGGCAGATGCACGAGCAGATTCAGTAAGGCTCCCTTAAGGCTCGAATCATCTTTGCCTGTCGGGCCCCTTAACCTCATGACCTTTGCCACAGTCAGGACTCCTCGTGCCAACTCCTGGCAACAGAGTTTTGCCAAGAGAATGCACTCATCATAGTAAACACCCTCTTCCAACAACACAAGAGAAGACTCTACACATGGACATCACCAGATGGTCAACACCAAAATCAGATTGGTTATATTCTTTGCAGCCAAATAGGGAGAAGCTCTATACACTCAGCAAAAATAAGACCAGGAGCTGACTGTGGCTCAGATCATGAACACCTTATTGCCAAATTCGGATTTAAATTGAAGAAAGTAGGGAAAACCATTAGACCATTCAGGTATGACCTAAATCAAATCCCTTATGATTATATAGTGGAAGTGACAAATAGATTCAAGGGATTAGATCTGATAGGCAGAGTGCCTGATGAACTATGGACGGAGGTTTGTGACATTGTACAGGAGACAGGAATCAAGAACATCCCCAAGAAAAAGAAATGCAAAATGGCAAAATGGTTGTCTGTGGAAGCCTTTCAAGTTGCTGAGAAAAGAAGAGAAGCGAAAGGCAAAGGAAGAAAGGAACTGCATACCCATTTGAATGCAGAGTTTCAAGGAATAGGAAGGAGAGATAAGAAAGCCTTCCCCAGTGGTCAACTCATAGGTTTAGGACTGCTTTTTGGCAATGATATCAAAAAAGCAATGTTGACCTTCTTTTTCCTTTTCTACATTTAACACACTCCTTCCTGTCTCCCTAGTGCCCTTTGCTTGGGTTCCCACAGTCCCCTCTTCAGTCCTCTAGCCAGTTCTCATCTATTTGTCTGCCTCTTCCTTTTCTCCAATATCAGCTTAAATTACCCCCCTCAACTTTATCATCTTTCCAGTGTTCTGTTTCTTAGTAAAAGTGAACATGCTCAGACAGTAAAGAATCTTCCTGCAATGCAGAAAACCCAGGTTTGGTCCCTAAGTTGGGATGATCTCCTGGAGAAGGGAACGGGTACCAATCCAGTATTCTTGCCTGGAAAATTCCATGGACAAAGGAGCCTGGCAGGCTAGAGTCCATGGGGTCACAAAGAGCTGGATACAACTGAGCAGCTAACACTCCACACTGTTATTAACACAATCTTTATGAACTAATATGGTAGATGGATCCCTGTCAAAAGGACTGTCTTCTTTTTATGTTATTCTGAGGCTAGAAGTGTGTGGTTTCAATACTTTGGCCACCTGATGTAAAGAACTGACTCACTAGAAAAGACCCTGATGCTGATAAATATTGAAAGCAGGAGAAGGGAATGACAGAGGATGAGATGGTTGGATGGCATCACTGCCTCAATGGACATGAGTCTGAGAGAGCTCTGGGAGTTGGTGATGGACAGGGAGGGCTGGCATGCTACAGTCCATAGGGTCACAAATAGTTGAACACGACTGAGTGACTGAACTGAACTCTAGGAACTTGAGGTCTTCCCATTATTTCTCAAACCATGTGCAAATCTGAGCAGGTGTAGATGCCAGAAATGCTCCTGCCTTCTTGAGGCTTATTTGTCTCAGAGTTTGAAACATCACCATCACATTGTTCTTTGAACTCCTTAGATCTTCCTCCTTTATCTTTTGGATCTCCTCATCTTCCTACTCTTCAACTCAGTCACTCTCAGTACGATCCAGTGACTGGTAACATATGTAACACTTGGGAGTCTTCAGAAGTGAAGACTCTCTGTCCCACCGGATCCCAGAATTTGCAATTTTCAAAGCCCCTTGGGTGATTCATATGGACGTTAAAATTTGATCCATATTGCAAGGGTTGGCAGTTTCCTCAGTTTCCAAAGCCGTTTCTAGTTCTTGGTTTCTGCACTCTCAGGACATGTCTTTCTCAGAGCAGCTGCTACTGTCTAGGAACTGAGGACTATAGCAGCCTCTTTCCAGCTCTCTTCCCAGCTCATTTTCTTTTGAGCAGTTCTTCAATTGCCCACTGAGTATCCACATCCAGGTGTCTTACAGGGAACCCAACTGAAGATACAGAAGTACAAAAACCCCAGTGAGGCTGGTGCAGGGGGTGAGCCTAGCCAGTATCTAGGCTGTCTAGGGCTAACCTACAAGCTGATATCAGTCAGGACCAACTTCAAACTAGTTCAGATGATTACTTGTTGCTATGGGGAGAAAAAGAATCATTTCTTCTTTCCTTGAATTCAGAGCCTAGGAACTTTTTCTTTTTAAAAACTAAATGAGTTTCTTAACTCCCACCTAGTCCTTTCAAAACAGCAACAACAACATCACAACAACAGCAACTTTATATAAGGTTGGAGGAAATTTCCTCTTCAGGGCCAATGAAGCTATGCCTCTGCTGCCGGGGATACTTGTAGCCACACACGTTACTGGAAATTGTTCTAGGCTGAAGTAGGAGGCTGATTTCCTCAAAGGTGTGCCCCCTCCCAGGAAGTGGCCTGTGGCCAATGACAAGATGAGAAAGAGATACAGAAGTCCAGTCTGCTCGTCTCAATCTAGAACGACCCTGAGGGGCTCCTTCTGGCTCTTGTAGGACCAGCTGAGGACTCAACTGCAGCCGTGTTGTGGATCAGACAGTACCCCTCCCAGTACCCCTCCCCCACAGGTCTATCTCCCTAGGGAGCTTCCCAGTTCAGAGCCTGTGTCCAGGGAGCCCAACTTATGACTCTGCTGCTTCCTCACCCCTCCCTGCAGTACTCAGTCCATCAGTATCCATTCGGCTGCTTAAACTGGGCAACTAGGAGTGATTGTTGACTCTTCTCTCCATTTCAGGACACATACTAGGATGGCACCATTGCAGTGATTCCTCCTTTCCATCCTTATGACTCTTGCCCTTGTAAAAGCTTTCTATCTGTTATCTGGATAATTGCAACAGCCATATAGCTTAATTCCTCACTACAACCACGATAATGTTTCTAGAATTTATTTTTTTTAATGATGATATTTATAATTCTTCAGTAGCTTCCCATCCCCTCAGCATAAAATCCAAACATCTAAAGACACCCTATGACTCCTGCTCGGTTCATCCCACACCAACTCTTGGAGGAGTTGTTTCATTGCATTGCTGCAGGTTGTCATATTCTCTCTGTTTGTTGAAGTGCCCTCTTTGATGCCAAGGTTGTGTTTTTCTATTCCAGTATCCCTACAGCCTTATTCAAGGTGTGAAATCTTGGAGGCCCTTGACTGAAAGTTTCCTGTGGGCATCTATTCAGTTCCCCTTTGTGGGTTATTCCTCTCATATCACCGTTTCTAAATTCATGAAGTGAAAGGATTTTGCTGTTTGCTTATGTATCTCACCTGTTGGGTATTTTTACCTCTTAAGAAAAACCATTTACACTTGACGTCATGATGCTCCATGAGGAATTTGCTGGGGTGACCAGGTAACCAGGATTTACAGCACTCTACTGATGTGATTCTTTTTATGCATCCTGTAAATTTTAGTTATAGCTACACTTGTCTGTGGCCAGTGTGGACAAGCTGGCTCCTTTTTGTAATTTCATAGTCACAATAAGGTCACAAATCTCAAGCTGCCTTTTTGTTTCTCCCCCACAGCCTATTGCCCGAAGCCATACAATAGGCTTTCAACAGAAAATGTCAGTGTTAATAGACAGTCCCTCTAAATGAGCCAAGCAGTGCTATTTCAAAGTTATGTGATGTCCATCCCCATCTTTTGCCTAAAGGCTCAGGACTGAAAATTTGTGAGGATTTTCTCTATGACCAAGTGACCACATCTTTTCATATCTGTAGGGCAAGTGTGCAGATATGAGAATCAGATATTAGTTCCATCTTGATGCCTCACCCAGACAGTCACTAGTCTTGGAGAAGAGCCATACAACCCTAAGACCCCATTCATATAGTCCCTTTCTTTTTCCCATTTGAGACACTATGTCCTGTAAAGTTGGTATTCTACTTTCCTGCAATATGTCTAGTAATCTTAGCTTCCTCTGATTGGTAAGTTCTTCTAATCATCTTTTGGGGAAAAGATAGTTGGCTAAAGGAGCTGAAAAGGAAACTGAATGCACTACTTTGGGGAGTTTTTAATATAGTTTACACTGTAGAATCTAATATGGCTCTTACATTAAAAAAATATTTATACTTAAATCATCTCTTTTGTTATGTTTTCCTTAGACAAACTCATCACAAAGTTCTCTCTTATTTCAGCTAAATTCCATCTCCTTTGTACATTAACCTCTGAAAAGCTCATGACAGGCTTGTGAAAAAAAAATCTGATTTGTGCTTTTTTGTGTGCACTTTCTGGAAACACAGTTGCGATAATTCTTCACTTGAGAAACTTAAAGAGGATGGGAACTTACAACCATTCATTCTCATATATTTTTTAAAAATACAGATGGGTTCCTTAAAAGCCTCAATTTGACAACAAAACACTTTTAACAAAAATCTAAGGAAATGTTTAGTGATGAGATTTATTACCAAATATCTAAATTCTAGTGATAGCCATTTAAAAAAATTGAATTCATCATAAATTAAGTAAATAAGCTACAGTTGGTGACTGGGAAAATCTGTCCCATGTCTCCACTTACTTTTTCTCCTGTCACCTCTTTCCAAAGACACCACACAGAGAGTTTGGGAGGTGTTTTTTATGTCAGTGAATAATGATGTGGGCTTATGGGATGGTGAGTAAATTGCTTTTCTCAAGCTAGGTAAATTGAATTATACCTTTGATCGATAGTGTCTGCATTTCTTTTTTCTTTTACTGTGGTAACACACACATACACACACACACACACACACACACACACATATATATATATATACACATATATGTCATAAAATTCTGTATCTGCATTTCTAAGTCACACTCACTTTTTAAAACTGCTTAGCTAATCTGGACTTGACCAATGTCTGGCCACTCTGGGTCATTGTCAAGAGTGGCCACAGTGAAGCTGATCAGAAGGAAATCTGGGGAGGGACAAGCAGAATCACCATTTTACTCTTCACATACTCCAAGGAGGACACCAATTTGCATGACCTGACCACCTCCTTAATGTGCATCACCTATCTGCCATAGCCAGACCTCTTGGTGTTTTCACTCAGAGACTTGCGGCCAGGGCATTATTTGCCTGGGGGGAATGGCTACTGCCCTTCAGTCGCTAAGCCCTGATTGACTCTTTGCAACCCTGTGGACTGTAGCCCACCAGACTCCGGAGAGTCCTCCAGGTAAGAATACTGCAGTGGTTTGCCATTTCCTTCTCTAGTAGGGGAATGGGAGAAGGGCTGATACAGAGGATTTCAAATTATGTTCCATGAAGAACTGGTCTTTCAAGCAGAGACCATGTGTGAGCACGTCTTAGACCGTGAGAGTTACTTCCACCAAAGAAGTGCTATATTTTTATTCTCACACAGTAGTGTTAATGAAGTTTTGTTTTTAATAAAAGGCAAAAGTGTTCTTGATGAAATGTTTAGAAGCTACCCATCTGTTTCCATACTATAGTAAATTAACATCCAATTCCATTTAAGCCTTTTCCTATCCAAATTCATGGACACCATCAAGCCTGTCTGCAGATCTAGGTGGTTCACAGATTTCAGGCTGAACCCCTGTCTTAGATGCACAGCTGACTGTTACCTGCCAAGAATCTTCCTCAGTTCTTGTTGCCTGCCCTGTAATCCTACATGATGCCGTGTTTCATGCCTTTGGGCTTTTCTCCCAGGGCTCCATCTACCTGTTGGGTCACTGTCACAGCATGGCCCCTGCGGTCCTCTCCTGATGGCCTTCTGCTACCTATGGAGTCAGATGCCGTACCCTCAGCAAGTCTCCCCTGACTCCTCTACCTAAACAGCAACTCCCCCCATCCGATCACTCTTTCCTTCTGCCCAGCTTTACTTGTCTTTACAATTGCACTGAACTCTAAAATGTATATTAAGTGATGCAGTTGTTTGTTGAAACTCTCTTGCCCTAGAATAGAAACCCCACCAATGCAGAGAAAGTGTATGTCTTTCAGTTGTATCCTCAGTGCCAGACCATTCAATGGCTCTTAGTCATATACAGAAAACCTGTGATCCTACTTCACAACTTCCTAGACTGTTCTCTCATTGGCCACAGTGTGGGTTATTCATGTTCCATGTCATGCCAGGTCCTTCTTGTAGAGATCCCATTACAAAGCCATGGGGAGTTCAGCCTCCTTCCCTTAGAGAAAAGGAAATTCTGACACACACACTCTCCTGCTTTGCTTTTTATCATGGATGGCGGGGCTCTGTTCAGTAAGTAGACCCCCCATTCACCTTATGCAAATAGAGCGATGAAAACAGGAGCTTTGTTACATTGTTAAAAGAATGTCTGGTTCTGTTCACTGCCTTAGCATCCTACAGTTACCAATTAAGGGGAGAAAAGGCCCCTCCAATCTGAAATTCTGGGTCTCTGCTGTGCCCCAGTCTCCTACAGCATTGTACTTCAATTGCCCCCAAAATTTTTAAAATATTTCAATTTCTTACTCATGTCAAGTCAAAACACACTTTAAGCTCCTATTTTAGAAAGAAAAATGTCTTTTCTTTCTTCTCTAGTTCTAAAATTACATTGCTTCACCAAAATGTCTCTAAATCCTTTATCCACAAAACTCCACAGACACTCAAGTTACACGGAAGCTTCTCTTTCTTCCATTCCCTAAATCACTCTGACTCACCTCCCAGGTAGAATCCCAGCCTGACTTACAACTATCAGTTACTTTTTTAATCTATCATCTATCTACCTACCTACCTACATATCTCTCCATCATCTATCTGAACATGATGACTGGAAAAACCATAGCTTTGACTACACAGACCTTTGTCTGCAAAGTGATGTCCCTGCTTTTCAATATGCTGTCATAGCTTTCCTTCCAAGAAGCAAGCATCTTTTAATTTCAGGGCTGCAGTCACCATCTACAGTGAGTTTGGAGCCCAATGAAATAAAATCTGTCACTGCTTCCACTTTTCCCCTTCTATTTGTCATGAAGTGATGGGACAAGATGCCATGATCTTTGTTTTTTGAACGTTGAGTTTGAAGTCAGCTTTTTCATTATCCTCTTTCACCTTCATCTAGAGGCTGTTTAGTTCCTCTTTGCTTTCTGCCTTTACAGTGGTACATCTGCATGTCTGAGGTTGTTGATATTTTCCCCCACAATCTTGATTCCAGCTTATGAATCATCCTGCCTGGCATTTCACATGATATACTCTGCATCGAGTATAAATTAAATAAGCAGGGTGACAATATATAGCCCGGATGTACTCCTTTCCCAATTTTGAAACAGACTGTTGTTCCATGTCCCATTCTAACTATTGTTTCTTGGCCTGCATACAGATTTCTCAGGAGTCAGCTAAGGTGGTCTGGTATTCCCATCTCTTTAAGAATTTTCCACAGCTTGTTGTGATCCACATAGTCAAAGGCTTTAGCATAATCAAAGAAGCAGAAGTGACTGTTTCCTGGAATTCCTTTGCTTTCTCATGATCCAACAAATGTTGGCAATTTGACCTCTGGTTCCTCTGCCTTTTCTATACCCAGCTTGTACATCTGGAAGTTCTTGGTTCATGTACTGCTGAAGGCTAGCTTGAAGGATTTTGAGCATAACCTTATTAGCATGTGAAATGAGTGCAACTGAATAACAATGAAAATTTATCTATCCATCCATCCATCTTTCCATCTATCTATTATCTATTAGTTACAAACCACTTAGTAGTTTAAAACATTTTCTAGTCCAAAATATCTGTTTCCAGATATTTATTAGCTATAAAGAAAAAATAGTAACTTTAAAATGGAGAAATTAGAAAGAAACCACCTTGATCAGTAGACTAGGGTGAGCAGCCAACTTCAAATGCTGCACTTTCTGATTTATTAAAGGGAAAAGGGTTTCACACCATTCATAAAGTGCAAAATCTCAGCCAAACTCAAACTGAGGGACTTTTTGCAAAATAACTGACCAGTTCTCTTCAAAAGTGTCCAAGTCATGAAAGAAAAGTAATGACTGAGGAACTGCTATAGATTAGAGACTGAGAATACAGAAACCAAACACAATGTGGAATGTTGGATTGGATACTGAAACATAAAAAAAGACATAAGTGAAAAAAATGGGTGGAATTTGGTAGGTCTCCAGCTGATAGTGTCAATTTCCTGGCTCTGCTCACTGCAGCATGGTGACATACAATGATAAGATTAGGGGAAGCTCAGTAAGGAATTTATGGACACTTTCTTTACTATTTTGGCAACTTTGGTACAAATATAAAATTAATTCAAAATTAAAAGTTAAAGACATGAAGTGATATATTGCATTTCACCCTCTGATTGCTGTCCTGGGTGATTCCTTTGTCTCACCTGGGCTCACAGATGTGGTGGCATTGATCTGGTGGCTTGGCTGCATGCTAGCTCATCTGGAACAGGGGACCACTGAGAATTTCTTATCATGGGATATTTCATCCAGGGCTGCTTCTTAATATTGAGGTCTCAGGAAATACTTTCAAGTTGCCAAAGGCTTAAGCTATAAGCCTCCAATTTCCTACCTTGGCATTGTACCTCAATTCTATCTCATACTGCAGGTCAAGCAAGTCCTGAGTGAAGACCAGGTTCAAAGGATAGGAAAATAGACTTCACCTGTAGAAAAGAGACCCTCCTCAGTAGCTCAGTCACATTTCAAAGGGCTGTGCACACAGGATACCCAAGGGCCTGATGAACACCTGGGCACCTCCCTCCACACTGCATTCACACTTGCCTCGTTACGTGTAATCCTTGGGGAGTATGGGCATTCTCCCATCCCAAATCATCTTTCTTCATGCAAACATTCTCATGGAATAAAAGTAATCCCGTTTATCATACATCTCACTGGAGAATATATTGTATGTGTGTATATGCAACTATGGGTGGCTTGTGTTTTGCGTTTTTAGGTTTCTTTCATTTTGTGGAAGCAAACTTGATTTTCTCACCATTAGTTAAATTCTGCATTGATTATAACACAGATGGTTCCAATATGTGTAAGGATGTGGGCTGGGTTGGAGGGCAGGGAGTGACAGGTTCACTATTTCACTGTCCTATTCACCAAAGATAACTCCAGAGAGAGGATTGCTGAGTTTTCACCAAAACATTTATACACTTAAATGGCCCAGTCTCCCTTTCTTCCTTAGGGTTTTGTTGTGTTACATTCAGAAAATGTTTTGTTTAAAAAAAAAAAATATTTTCATATAGTTGATTTACAATGTTGTGGTAATTTCAGGTATACAGCAAAGTGAATTAGTTATATTGATACCTATATTTATTGTTCTGTTGTTGTTGTTGTTGTTTTAAGATTCTTTTTCTGTATAGGCCACTGCAGAGTACTGAGATTTCAGTGCTATATAACAGAGTCTTAATAGTTGTCTATTTTATCTGTAGTAGTTTGTATATATCAGTCCAAATCTTCCAATTTATCCCTCTCCCCCCATCCTCTGATGACCACAAGTTTGTTTTCTACTTCTGTTTTGTAAATAATTTCATTTGTACCCTATTTTTAGATTTGACATATAAGCAGTGATATTATATGATTATTTCTCCTTCTCTGTCCAATTTACTTCACTGAGTATGACAATCTTTAGGTCCATCTGTTTTACTGCAAATGGCATTATTTTGCTCTTTTTATGGCNTTTTCACCGAAACATTTATACACTTAAATGGCCCAGTCTCCCTTTCTTCCTTAGGGTTTTGTTGTGTTACATTCAGAAAATGTTTTGTTTAAAAAAAAAACACACAATATAGTCATATAGTTGATTTACAATGTTGTGGTAATTTCAGGTATACAGCAAAGTGAATTAGTTATATTGATACCTATATTTATTGTTCTGTTGTTGTTGTTGTTGTTGTTTTAAGATTCTTTTTCCGTATAGGCCACTGCAGAGTACTGAGTAGAGATTTCAGTGCTATATAACAGAGTCTTAATAGTTGTCTATTTTATCTGTAGTAGTTTGTATATATCAATCCAAATCTTCCAATTTATCCCTCTCCCCCCATCCTCTGATGACCACAAGTTTGTTTTCTACACCCATGATTCTATTTCTGTTTTGTAAATAATTTCATTTGTACCCTATTTTTTAGATTTGACATATAAGCAGTGATATTATATGATTATTTCTCCTTCTCTGTCCAATTTACTTCACTGAGTATGACAATCTTTAGGTCCATCTGTTTTACTGCAAATGGCATTATTGTGCTCTTTTTATGGCCAAGTAATATTCCATAGTGTGTGTGTGCCACTTCTTCTTTATCCATTCATATGTTGATGGATGTTCAGGTTGCTTCTGTGTCTGTCTGCTAAGCTGCTTCCATTGTGTTTGACTCTGCAACCCCTTGGACTATAGCCCACCAGACTCCTCTGTCCATGGGATTCTCCAGGCAAGAATACTGGAGTGGGTTGCCATGCCCTCCTCCAGGAGATCTTCCTGACCCAGGGATCAAAACCTAGTTTCCTGAGTCTCCTGCATTGCAGGTGGGGATTCTTTACCCACTGAGCCACATGGGAACTATGTCCTGGCTATTGTAAATAGCACTGCAATGAACACTGGGCACAAAAACAGAAATATAGATCAATGGAACAGAATAGAATGATCAGAGATAAATCCATGCATCTATGGTCACTTAATCCATGGCAAATGAGGCAAGATTATACAATGGAGAAAAGACAGTCTCTTCAATAAGTGGTGCTGGGAAAACTGGACAGCTGTATGTAAAAGAATGAAATTAAAACACTCCCTAAAACTGTATGCAAAAATAAACTCAAAATGGATTAAAGACCTATGTGTAAGGTCAGATGCTATAAGGAAAACATAAACAGTACACTCTTTGACATAAATCACAGAAAGATCTTTTTTGATCCATCTCCCAGAGAAATGAAAATAAAAATAAACAAATGGGATCTAATTAAACTTTAAAGCTTTTGCACAGCAAAGGAAATCATAAACAAGACAAAACTCTTCAGAATGAGAGAAAATACTTGCAAATGAAGCAACAGATAGGGGATTAATCTCCAAAATATACAAAGAGCACATGAGGCTCAATATAAAAATTTAAAAAAGCAAATAACCCAATCAAAAAAAAAAAGATGGAAGATCTAAATAAACATTTTTCTAAAGAAAAAATAGAGATGGTCAAAGATCACATGAAAAGATGCTCAACATCACTAACTATTGCTATTGTTACTTGCTAAGTCATGCCTGACTCTTTGACCCCGTGGAATGCAGGCAGCTAGATTCCTCTGTCCATGGGAATTCCAGGCAAAAACACTGGAGTGGGTTGCCATTTCCTTCTCCAGGGGATCTTCCTTACTCAGGGACTGAACCTGGATCTCCTGCATTGGCAAGCAAATTCTTTACTGCTGAGCTACCAGAGAATATTTACCCATTGTCGGAAAAGTACAAATCAAAACTAAAGTGAAGGATCACCTCTCATCAATCAGAATGGCTATCATAAAAAAATCTACTAACAAGTACTGAAGAGGGGTGAATAAAAGGGAATTCTCCTACACTGTTGGTGGGAATGTAAATCGGTGCAGCCACTGTGGAGAAAATTATTAGGTTCCTTAAAAAACTAAAAATATAGTTACCATATAATCCTGTAATCCCACTCCTGGGCATATATACCCAGAGACAACCATAATTCAAAAAGAAAATATTTTGCTTTAGGTAAAGTCATATGGTGGGTAAAAATCAACTAGTAACTGAACATGAAAATGGAAATCAATAGTTTTCTATAGAACAAGGAGGAAATAAAAAATTGGAAAGAAAACTCATTATCTATGTTCAGAGTAATCAGATTTTAGAAGGAAATCTGCCATTGGTTAAATAGACAAGGGCAAATGATGTGTCTCACAGAGGAATGTTATTTGTGATTTGATACATAAAGGGGTATTATACTCAGGGGTATTATACTCCAATTATGAACCCTTATGGAAAATGGCAACAACACACACTTTATTTTAATTGAAATTGGTGTTCAAATAGAAAATAAAAGTGAATTATATCAAAAGACCTGCATTTTTGGTCTGTCTGAGCCCAATAACAAGGCTAATGTGTTTTCCCTTATCACTGTATGTTTTGATGTTACTTAAAAACAGACTCTGTCTGACCTTACTTCCATGCAAATAGAATAGCAATTTCCACTTTGGTCTAAGTCTCCCCAAGAGTTAATCCATCAGGAATGTCCTGCCTCATCTGCCTTCCAGACACAGAATGACAAAAAGTAGAGTCACAGACAAGTGATGAGATCCCAAGCAAATCTCTGCTCTTCAATACTTTTAAAACTTTGAAATCAGGATAACCTTTCCAAGGAGAAGCAGCACTCATTTTAAATTATGTTAATATTTTTCCAATATACCACACTTCATTTATGTCCTTCACCTGAAAAACTGAAACCCTTTGAAACAGGAAATGAAAAAAGCCCTCTGCTTTCAGTCCAGGAGCTGGGGGATGGGGATCTTGTGATATCTTCTAGCTGCTCATACAGTGAAAAGTCACAATGTAAAGATGTAAAAGAGTGTACTTGTGGATATAATAGAGGAAGGGAGGGTGGGATGAACTGAGGAAGTAGCATTTACATATATACCCTACCATGTGTAAAATGGGCTCCCAGGTGACACAGTGGTAAAGAATTCGCCTGCCAATGCAGGCAGATGTGAGATGTGTAAGGTTGATCCCTGGGTTGGGAAGACCCCCTGGAGGAGGTCATGGCAACCAACTCTAGTATTCTTGTCTGGAGAATCCCCATGAACAGAGGAGCCTGGAGGGCTACAGTCCTTTTAGGATTGCAGATTCAGACAGGCTACAGTCCTTTTAGGATTGCAGAGTCAGAAAGGCTACAGTCCTTTTAGGATTGCAGAGTCAGACAGGTCCTTTTAGGATTGCAGAGTCAGACACGACTGAAGCCACTTAGCATTCACACATGAATGTGTAAAATAGCTAGTGAAAATTTGCTGTATAGCACAGGGAGCTCAGCTAGGTGCCCTGTGATGACATAGAGGGCTGGGATTGAGGGTGGAAGGGAGGTTCAAGAGGGAGGGGATATATGTATATGCATAGCTGATTCACGTTGTTGTACAGCAGAAACAACAGTGAAAAACAATTATACTCCAATTAAAAAAAGATGTAGGTGATTTTGATGAGATAAAACTTTCCATGGCTGGGTATATAGGTTTGAATATTATATAAATATATGTGTGCGTGTATATTACCATTAAGGAAACTAAATAAATCAACACAATGAAAAGTTGTTATCAACAAAGTCTGGGGAGATTGAAGGACTAGTCTTTGACCAACTAGAAATAAGAGAATTGTCAAGTGGAAACAAAAGAGAATTTAGACTAGAAGACCACTTCTTTTTATAACCTGAGAGTTTTGACTTCATTGAGCCTTATTTCCGCTTCTGTAAAAGTAGGGATAAAATGTTGTTATTTATATTTTATTAGATATGCCAAGATAAATGAAATAGATGTGTTATATGTGAAAGTATTTCTGTTCTCACATTGAACCTTGAATATCATTTGAAGCTTTTCCTTTTGCCATTAGGGCTCCCCAGTTTACCTCTACGCAATTCTAGAGTCTCACATTTTATTTTTCCTTCTGTGGTGGAGCCTGCCTTCAGTGTGAGAAATTAAGACTTTCTTGAATCACAGGAAAGGTTTTATAGACAAAGCATGACTAAAAACTAAAGTGACAAACCTACATTTACACCAGAAGTTTACCATACAAAGCATAGTTCTCTTGGAGAACTAGACACAGATTTTGGTGAACTGCCAACCTTTGACAACTTGAAAATTTTAATTTCAGAGTACAGTACCCATCTGTGGCCTGGTCTTTCAATAAACATTTATTGAGTGCCTACAGTGTGCCTGAAGCTGTATCTAAAAAAGTTCATGATTAGAATACAAACAATGAATGATAATAGTCACTCAGTCGTGTCTGATTCTGTGACCACATGGACTGTAGCCCACCAGGTTCCTTGGTCCATGGGATTTTCCAGGCAAGAATACTAGAATGGGTTGCTCTTCCCTTCTCCAGGCAATCTTCCCAACTCAGGGATGGAACCCAGGTCTCCTGCATTGCAGGCAAATTCTTTACCACTTAAGCCACCAGGGAAGCCCAGAAGACAATGAAATGGACTTCTAACTGGAGCAGTTTAATCAAAAGTCATCTCCAGATTAAGGGGAAAACTAACATAACACCAGTATTCTTGCCTGGAGACTCCCCATGGACAGAGGAGCCTGGTGGGCTGCAGTCCATTGGGTCTAAAAGAGTCTGACACAACTGAAGCAACAGTATGAAGGCATGCACACAATGGGCATCACCAATCACTGGTTCCAAGGTGATCAGATCACAAACTCTCAGTTCAGCTGAGTCAATCAGTCCTGTCTGACCCTTTGCCACCCCATGGACTGCAGCATGCCAGGTTGCCCTGTCCATCACCAACTCTCACAGTTTACTCAAACTCGTGTCCATTGAGTCAGTGATGTCATCCAATCATCTCATTCTCTGTCATTCCCTTCTCCTCCCACCTTCAATCTTTCCAATCATCAGGGTCTTTTCAAATGAGTCAGTTCTTCACATCAGGTTGCCAAAGTATTGGAGTTTCAGCTTCAACATCAGTCCTTCCAATGAATATTCAGGACTGATCTCCTTTTGGATGGATTGGATGGATCTCCTCGCAGTCCAAGGGACTCTCAAAACTCTTCTCCAACACCACAGTTTAAAAACATCAATTCTTCAGTGCTCAAATTTCTTTATAGTCCAAATTTCATATCCATACAGGACTACTGGAAAAACCATAACTTTGACTATATGGACCTTTTGGACAAAGTAACATCTCTGCTTTTTAATATGCTATCTAGGTTGCTATAACTTTTCTCCCAAGGAGCAAGCATCTTTTAATTTCATGGCTGGAGTCACCATCTGCAGTGATTTTGGAGCCCCCCAAAATAAAGTCACTGTTTCATTGTTTCCCCATCTATTTGCTATGAAGTGATGGGACCAGATGCCATGATCTTAGTTTTCTGAATGTTGAGTTTTAAATCAACTTTTTCACTCTCCTCTTTAATTTTCATCAAGAGGCTTTTTAGTTCTTCTTCACTTTCTGCCATAAGGGTGGTGTCATCTGCATATCTGAGGTTATTAATATTTCTCCCAGAAATCTTGATTCCAGCTTCTGCTTCATCCATCCCAAAATTTCCCATGATGTTCTCTGCATATAAGTGAAATAAGCAGGGTGACAATATACAGCCTTGAAGTACTCCTTTCCCTCTTTGGAACCAGTCTGTTGTTCCATGTCCAGTTCTAACTGTTGCTTCCTGACCTGCATATAAATTTCTAAAGAGGCAGGTCAGGTGGTTTGGTATTCCCATCTCTTTAAGAATTTTCCACAGTTTGTAGTGATCCACATAGTCAAAGGCTTTGGCATAGTCATCAAAGCAAAAGTAGATGTTTTTCTGGAACTCTCTTGCTTTTTCCATGATCCAATAGATGTTAGCAATTTGATCTCTGGTTCTTCTGCCTTTTCTAAAGCAACTTGAACATCTGGATGTTCACAGTTCATTTATTGTTGAAGTCTGGCTTGGAGAATTTTGAGCATTACTTTGCTGGCTTGTGAGATGAGTGCAATTGTGCAATAGCTTGAACACTGTTTGGCATTGCCTTTCTTTGGGATTGGAATGAAAACTGACCTTTTTCAGTCCTGTGGCCACTGCTGAGTTTTCCAAATTTACTGGCATATTGAGTGCAGCACTTTCACAGCATCATCTTTCAGGATTTGAAATAGCTCAACTGGAATTCTGTCACCTCCACTAGGTTTGTTTGAAGTGAGGCTATCTAAGGCCACCTTGACATCACATTCCAGGATGTCTGGCTCTAGGTGAGTGATCACACCATAATGATTATCTGGGTTGTGAAGATATTTTTTGTACAGTTCTTCTGTATATTCTTGCCATCTCTTCTTTATATCTTCTGTTTCTGTTAGGTCCATACCATTTCTGTCCTTTATTGAGCCCATCTTTGCATGGAATGTTCCCTTGGTCTCTAATTTTCTTGACGAGATCTCTAGTCTTTCCCATTCTATTGTTTTCCTCTATCTTTGCATTGATTACTAAGGAAAGCTTTCTTATCTCTCCTTGCTATTCTTTGGAACTCTGCATTCAAATGTGTTTATCTTTCCTTTTCTCCTTTGCCTTTTGCTTCTCTTCTTTTCACAGCTATTTGTAAGGCCTCCTCAGCAACCATTTTGCCTTTTTCCATTTCTTTTTCTTGGGGATGGTCTTTTCTTTCTTAATTTAAATTTATTTATTTTAATTGGATGCTAATTACTTTACAATATTACAATAATTACCATATTGTATTGGTTTTGCCATACATCAACATGATCCACCACAGGTGTACACGTGTTCCCAATCCTGAACCCCCCTCCCACCACCCTCCCTGTACCACCCCTGTGAGTCATCCCAGTGCACCAGCCCCAAGCATCCTGTATCCTGCATCAAACCTGGACTGGTGATTCATTTCTTATATGATATTATACATGTTTCAATGCCATTCTCCCAAATCATCCCACCCTCTCCCTCTCCCACAGAGTCCAAAAGACTGTTCTTGACCCCTGCCTTCTGCACAATGTCACGAACCTCTGTCCATAGTTCTCCAGGCACGATGTCTATCAGATCGAATCCCTTGAATCTATGTGTCACTTTCACTGTATAATCATAAGGGACTTGATTTAGGCCATACCTGAATGGTCTAGTGGTTTTCCCTAGATACTTCAGTTTCAGTCTCCATAAGGAGTTCATGATCTGCATCACAGTCAGCTCCTGGTCTTGTTTTTGCTGACTGTATAGAGCTTCTCCATCTTTGGCTGCAAAGAATATAATCAATCTGATTTCAATGTCAACCATCTGGTGATGTCCATGTGTTGTTGGAAGAGGGTGTTTGCATGACCAGTGTGTTCTCTTTGCAAAGGTCTATTAGCCTTTGCCCTGCTTCATTCTATATTCCAAGGCCAAATTTGCCTGTTGTGCCAGGTATTTCTTGACTTCCTACTTTTGCATCCCAGTCCCCTATAATGAAAAGGATATCTTTTTAGGTCTTAGTTCTAGAAGGTCTTGTAGGTCTTCATAGAACTGTTCAACTTAGCTTCTTCAGCATTACTGGTCAGGGCATAGACTTGGATTACTGTGATATTGAATGGTTTGCCTTGGAAATGAACAGAGATAATTCTGTTGTTTTTGAGATTGCATCCAAGTACTGCACAAACTCTAAAGCACTTCAAACACTTGATTGCCAGATTAGTGATTTGACTTGTGTGATGGCCAAAGCCTTCCCCCAAAGTGACACTACCCTGTAAACCTCGTTTGTTGTACGTCAGAATTTCCTAGCAAAAGCACAGCATCTTCAAACAGGCAGTGTGTTCCTTGGAGCTTTCATAGCACTGTCAAGACTAGCACCTGTTCAGCCCGCCCTCTGCCATGGCTTCTCTGACCACAATATTTAGGTTTAGAAAGCATGCTCTGTGTTAACAGATCACATTACTGGAGAAGTATGCAGGTGGATCTCTATGAAGTATCTTTAATTGAAACAAAGAACTCTATCATCCAAAAAATACGAGGATTAGGCTTTGCCTTTCGCTGGAGCATTTCCCTGTAGGAAATGAGTTCCGTCAGTCATTTTTGTCAATATTTAGTGAGCAGCATGGCGTTGCCTCGTGACCACTGGAAAGACAAGCACTGTCGCTAAGCCCGCGAGCTCATTTCCCTCATCTGTGTGTTATTACACTGTCTTTGAGCAGCTCACTCTTTCAATTAGGGAGTTTTGGCATAGACAGCAACAGCCTGCTGGGGCTGCAGACAGGATTGGCATACATCTTGGCATTGGGTCCATAGCAACTAATGAGCGAACATCCTTTGAGTAGATTCTACCAGGAGAGTATTGAGAGGAGTTCCTCTGTTTAACTGAAATCATAATTTACTATTCAGCACTTTTCACACTATAACTTTCAGGCAATGTTTTTTTGTCATGAATTAAATTGCAATTATTTTTTCAACAAATTGTTATGTAGAGAAGCAGCAGTGTCTACCTGTTTTAGTGCCATGTCCTGTACTAAACCTGGCAGTTGACCTCTGTAGTCCCACTTCCTTCTTATTCTTCGTTCAATAAAGGAATATACTGGACAATGGAGCTCATCACTCTCAAAGGCTGAGCTAATGTTTATTAAGTTCTTCTGGGCGCCAAGTGTTGTGCCAAATCCCTCCAAAACACCACCCCAGTGAATTTTCTCAGTGGTCCATTATCTTTATTTTCCAAATTAGAGGGGGGGGGGCGTGGAATGGAACACCTGCTAAGTCCTGAGAAGATTAAGCACATGTGAATCTTGTTTCAGAAATCAGCTGGCAACATCCTAATCATGGTGGCCAGAGAAAAGGAACATACTCAGTTTCAGATTCATATAGAAGGTTGTTCCCATTCTGCCCCACACACTTCATTTTCCAAAAAAATAAAAACTTGAGCATAGCCCTCCACCAGTTAAATAGTAGTGCCCAGACTATGTGTTGACTTGGAGAGACAAAGCAATGAGACATTTTGCCATATTTTGTTTCTCTGTGGTTCCAATAGCTCTAGGTTATTATAGTTATTTTTGACCAAACTTCTTCCTCTTATGCTTTCATGAATTCCAACACTATGAGTTTTCTTGTGGTAGAAACTGTCTTATTAATTTGCATTCCACTAGCTCCTAGTTAAAAGTCTGGCATATACTCTATGTACCATAAATATCTGGTGAAATGACCTTGAATGTATAAAACTTCTACCTGATTTGAGTGCTTAAAATTACTTAACATGGGACAAGGACTTTCATTTTACAGTGAAAGATAAGGCTTAGAGGAAATGATTATCACAAAATTTAGGGTACGTGTTAACCTTTAAATGGAGGAGAGAACTCCCATGGGCAAGGGGCACATGAGGGAGTTTAGAAGTATCAGTTACATTTTATTTCTTGAATTGTGTAGTAGATACACAAATGTTTAATTGCTATCATTCCTTAGATTTTTGCAGACATTTTTCTGTATGCTTTATGAACCGTATGAAACATATGTGTATAAAAGCAATGAAACAAACAGAAAAGTGCTTGCACATTTTAAGAAAAAATGACTCAAATTAAAATACACCTCAGTAAAGCAAAAAGGTACCTTAAGTTTCTGTGTCAATGCACATGTTGGGCTGGCTGAAAAGCTCCTTTGGGATTTTTCATAACATCACCACTTGAAAGCCAATTCTCATGAGACAAGTTTGGTGGACAGGAAAATTTTGTTTGTTCTGGATGCTGGCAACCAGGGGGAAGAGGACTCATTTCCAAAATTCAACTCCCTGCTGCCCATCAGTGGGCAAAAACTTTCAAAGGGGGAGTGGAGAGGGGACTAGGTGTGGGGAGGGCTACATGAAGAGACAGTACAGTCAGCTCTGTCATCTGGAAAGTGGTCTGAACAGTGAGCATCATCTTGTTTTAAGCACAATTAAACTTCAGTTCCAGGAATGGTTTGTTCCCATTTCTTTGAGGACAGTTCTTATGATCATGGCTATTTATGTCATCTCTACAGTCTGATCATCACACAATTCTTCTTCCACCTGGTGGGGTTTCAGTATCTACAAGACAGCTCATAGGACATGGCTTGGGATATTATCTGTAGCCCTTGAAGAGGAACTAAAAGTTCTTGACTTTGTTTAATGGTGAAGCTATTCTTATTTGGTCTTGTCCGATTGCTTTCCTTTGCTTCTGCAGTTTCTCTCTTCTTTGATTAAATATATTCCTTGGTTAAAGTTTTTCTACAGCCAAAAAGCAGGCAGAGGACATTGCAGGAGGTGGTTTCTGTCCTGGGAAGGCCCACAGAGTCTTGCTCTGTTTCACTATTCAGTTCCCATGACACATCAAAAGATCTGTCTCCCAGTCAGCAGGATAGCTGCTCTCTCCTCATAGTGGAAAAAGGAGTTTATTGCTGTCGTTCAGTCACTAAATTGTGTCCAACTCTTTGCAACCCCACGGACTGCAGCACACCAGTTTTCCCTATCTTTCACCATCTCTTGAAGTCTGCTCAAACTCATGTCCGTTGAGTCAGTGATACTATCCAACCGTCTCATCCTCTCCTTCTCCTATCATCCATCTTTCCTAGCATCAGGGTCTTTTCCAGTGAGTCAGTTCTTCTCATAAGATGGCCATGGCCAAAGTCTTGTAGCTTCAGCTTCAGCATCAGTCCTTCCAATGAATATTCAAGGTTGATTTCCCTGAGGATGGACTGGTAGGATCTCCTTGCTGTCCAAGGGACCCTCAAGAGTCTTCTCCAGCACAACAGTTTGAAAGCATTGATTCTTCAGCTCTCAAACTTCTTTATGGTCAAATTCTCACATCCATACAGAAAAAAGAGAATGGAAGTCAAATTTGAGTGGGAGAGGAGGTGATGCTGGATGAGGGCATTGTTGGTAGGTCTGTTGATTATGGTGCAAAGTCATAGATCTCCCAGATTTAACACTATGATGCCCAGATGCAGCTATAGTACTACTTTAAAAAAATTGTTAGAATATAATTGCTTTAAAATGTTGTGCTGGTTTCTGCCGTAGTATGAAGTGAATCAACTGTATATATACATATATCCCCACCCTTTTGGGCTTCTCTCCCACTACCCTCCACCCCACTCCTCCAGGTCATCACAGAGCACTAAGCTGACTCTCTGTGTAAACAGCAACTTCCCACCAGCTACCTATTTTGCACATGGGAGTTTACATGTATCAGCCCAAGTCTCCCAGTTCACCCCACCCTCACCCTACCTTCTTGTGCCTACATATCCGTCCTCTAGATCTGCATCTCATAGTACTATTGAAATAAATGATAGGAACTGAAATCTTGGCACATTTCACACAAGAATTATTGATGTATCATTGATGTATCTATCACCTACAAAGGTTACTATATTTATAAATCAAATCTGGATCAGAGGATGCTAACTGGTATTACAAAATGGTTTATTAGTGAACTGCAGTGGCTTGACATTTGTCTTTTTGTTCTTCTGTATGAATTAGTTTATGTGACAGGCTGTGACTGTGCAGATCTGCACTCTGGAGCAAACCAAGGTAAAGAGCTGTCCTACAGTGATAAAATGTCCACCCCTATTTGCTAAATGAATTCCTTCTGGAAGCTGACATTTCTGGGTGGGATCATATTCTATTTGGAAAGTTAATAGTTAAGTATTTTTTTTTCACCAGTGGATCAAGACCCATGATTGGGGATATTATTTTCCTCTATATAGAGTTTGTTCTGTGTTCCCATGTTTAAATTCAGAAGGCCAATGAAATGGAAACATAGAATTAACCTGATTGCAGCAGAAAGCGTTCTGGAGTGAAAACCTCTCATTCTCGTGGTCGGTCTTAATGGGGAATCAAATGTGATTTGTGTTGTGTGCGGATGATTACTGATGGGTAATTATTTTAAAATATCTCTTTTCAAATCCTTTGCATGGCAATCAAGGAAGAATGTGAGAGGTTAGGCATTACATTACCAGAGTTATCAGTGGCATATAATTTCTTAATTATGCTGAAAAATGAAGAGCAAATACCTGCTGAAGGAGTTCCTGCATTTTCTTTGTGAAATGGAGTTAGAGAGCACACCGGCCCCTGAGCAATCTTAGAGAGACTCTATGGTTTACAAGTTGTGTGCAAAGATTCTTCTTTTGTTCTAATCACTGTGTGACGGAACCTCAGTTTCCTTATCTCTAAAATGGGAATATTGTTAAAAAGAAACCCTTTCTTCTCAAGGTTGATGTGTGAGTTACTTTAGGGAACAGTACAAACTATTCCTGTGATGTCTGACATATCTGTAACATAGAACACTCAAAAAATGGTAGTGCTTGTTATGGCTGTTATTACTATCAGTATTAATACTATTCCTGATACTAGTTTTGATCAAAGCTGCGCCTGATTCAGGTGCAAATAAACCCAACTGAGATGAATGTCACCTTATATTCATTTCATTTTAAAATTAAATCATGGACACAGAAGTGAAAACAAACATGGGTATTTAAGGTAACTATTTTATTTTAATTTTTGTACCGTCTATTTATTTTTTGTTTGTTTGTTTTGGCTGTCCTGGGTCTTTATTGGGGGCTTGAACTTCTCTAGTTGTAGCACAAAAGCTTATTTGCTGAATAAGCACAAATGCTTATTTCCATCCCTGACCTAAACCCCCTGCACTGGGAGCACAGAATCTTAGCTCTGAACCACCAGGAAAGTCCCAGAGATGAGTACTTTAAAGATGATGAGAGAGGGTCTCTCACCACTTTTCCCTGCGAGGATCTCTTATTTGATGTGAGCTAACTTGCTTTTCAGCTTTTCTTTAAGGCAGTGCATACTATTTGAATGTGGCAGTTACCCTAAATTAAATTAACATATTTGCTTACAAATTTCGATCCTGCATCCTCTAATTTTGTGGGGAAAAAATGTACTGTTTTGATCTATTATGAAGGCTTGTCAAGAACAGATGAAGTGTTGAGAATTGTGACTATATGTGTTAATATCTTCTGAAAATGAAAAGCGTACATCACCACTTTGCATCCTTTCTTAACTGTCCCCACAGAACCAGGATTCTGCAGGAGGCCTTCAGCTCTCAGAAATGTTGATCTCCAGCTTTTTGGAGTCAAATTTATGGGCAGTGACAAGACAGAGGAATTTATGTACACGGTCCTATTGCTATCTTTGATTAGTAGGGTGGGGAGTATAGCTAATAAAAACCAGGTGTTTTGTTGCATGAGGAGAACACAGTCTGGAACACGTTTTTAGCTGATTATACAATCTCTCTTTTACACCCTTCCACCCCAGAAAGCCGCGTGAAGCTCAGTGTGGACAAAGTGGCCTGTCAGCTGTTCTGTCTCCAGGTGATGAGACTCTGCAGTCTCACATGGTAAACACCTGGTGTTTGAGGCCACCAGGTCATCACAAGACTGTCACCATTGACAATTTGCAAAAGCAGCCATGCTCACTCTCCTTTCCTTTAAGAAAACCTTCACATCTCAGAGTAGCTGGTAATAAACTGTTGCTGTAAGAACAAGGGGAGCAAACTTGAGAGAGGGATTGGTGGTGTTGTCCACAACAAAACTGGAGATGAACTCATGATTTTTTATGGAAAATATAGTTGAGCCCCGAAGAATGGTCCTTATCATGATTTTTGACAATGTGAAAGTCATTCTTTGTTGGTAACATAGTTTCAGATTGTATGATGCTCTGAAAAACATGCTAAATATTAATTAATTTAATTAAAGCTGAGAAAAATAAATGGACATTTAGCAACATGTAAGAGAAAATCATGCATAGAAAATTGAACTTCAACTGGCTCAATAAAATACATTACAGTATAGACTTTTTAGAAGATTTATATATTTTTATAATTTGGCCGTGGTGGATCTTCATTGCTGTGTAGGCTTTCTCTGGTTGCAGTGAGCGGGGGCTGCTCTCCGCTGTGGCGTGCACACTTCTCATGGTGGTGCTTCTCTTGTTGTGGAGCACAGACACTAGTTGAGAGGGCTTCAGCAGCTGCAGCACATGGGCTTAGTTTCTTCCTGGCACGTGGTATTCTCCCAGACCAGGGTTCAGACCCTGCAGTGCAATATGGATTCTTAACCCCTGGACCACCAGGGAAGCCCTGGTAGAGATATTTTAAATAAATAGGAACCACTCCAGCCTCCTTGCCTAGAGAATCCCGTGGACAGAGGGGCCTGGTGGGGGCTGCTGTCCATAGGGTCGCACAGAGTCGAGCACGGCTGAAGTGACTGCATATGACAGCAGCCCACCAGGCTCTTCTGTCCATGGAATCCCAGGCAAGAACACTGGAGTGGGCTGCCATCTCCTTCTCCAGTGCATGCATGCATGCTAAGTCACTTCAGTCGACTTAGCAGCAGCAGCAGAACATTATTTAGAAACACTGAGCTCCAGGATCAATTATCTAGAAGTTAAGCTCAGGAAGGATGACAACGTATTAGTACATATGCCTCCAGGGGGAAACACCTTCTGCTTTATATGTACATTGCAATCACGGCTTCAGTCAGAAAGCGGTTCTTTGGTGACTTCAAACATACATACTGGATCAAGAAGACTTTTGGAAACAGGTAACTACTGTACATTTGTTGCATCCTAAGCATCTTTAGCTCTTACAGAAAGAAGATAGTTTTGGATTTAAATGACTCTTACAACTTCTATTTAAAGTAAAAGTTCAAATGTTTTGAGAAAGTTTGATAACATTTTTCAGTGGTGTTTGGAAAGATATTTATTCCAGATGCAGGAATCTGACCCATTTTTTTTTTCTCTCAATTTTCTTCTGTTTTGACATCATCTTGTAGAGGTCAAGGTCAACATAAAGGGCAAAGTAATCCTCTGTATCTATTGCAACTCTGAAAATTGAAGGTAGTTGGAAATGCATTGGTTTTGAGTGCTACAGAGGAACCATAATATGTACACCCACTCTCATATCTACTGAAGGAGAAAGATGAATATGTGAGTCCTTGAATATACGAGTCCTTGGTGCAAAATGAGCAGGCACGATGACTTCACCCCTTCTGGTTAATGTCTCTCTTTCATTTCTCGGTCGAATCAAGCAGGATTGCAAAATTCATTGCTTCAATTTTTGCAAGGTCTCCAGGGCTGTGGGTAATCAGGAAGTACCAGCCACTCCTGGAGATACGTTGTTAAGTTGGATTTGCCCCCATAGTTCTTGTCTGGGGACAGGTTCTTCTGTGAGACATACATGACACTAATGATACTACCCTTCAACAAAGACTGATTCACGATGACAGGGGCAGGTGGCTTATCAGCACGAATGTGACCATGACTCTCTGAAGCCTTGGAAGAATGAACACTCATGGCTTTGCATAGGATCTTGCAGTAGGATGTATGTGTGATGGCACTTTGTACCTCTTCCTTCAGCAAAGAGTTTATGCTCTTGCTGTGTGAGCAGCAGCATAATTCCATTTTCCTGTTCTCTGATAAGAACAATGTATATAGAATTGCCTAGGTGCATGCCAAAGGAAACTTCATTACCCGCTTATGGCCTAACACTTGTGTCTACCACAGTCTTTATCTTTCTTTAGTTAAGCTTTTCCTCCTCTTGGCTGCATGGATCCATTTTGCAGATATAACATCCCTTTAGGTTCCTGTTTCTCAAGTGGCTTCATTAGGAATTTAGAATTTCAGCCCTGGTGAGATCTGCAAGGGAGAGGGAGAGGAGAGGAGGTTATGGTGAGAAGCACTGCATAGATTAGTGCACAGAATCGGTTCAAATTGTAGCACTAGGCTTACTACCAGTGTGACCTGGGGCTACTGGCTTATCAGCAGGGGTGTCATAGGAATTACCTTTCATAAGAATCTGAGAATAAAATGCCTTCCTCGCTATAACACCAAAGGAGATGAGGACTATGAGAACTCAGAACAGTCAATATTTGTCTTAGTGAGTACACTTAATGGATCTCCACTTTTTCCCATTCTTGCTTCCCCTGCCATATGTCATTCCTGTCTTCAATCCTAGAACTGGATTTAAGAAATAACATGAAATTTTCTGCTTAGCTCAGAAAATGTGTCACCCTTTCATTACGTATGGACTTACCATTTTCATCTCTCTCATAATCTATTTTCTCAGCAGCCACCCACTCCAGTATTCTTGCCTAAAGAATCCCACAGACAGAGGAGCCTGATGGGCTGCTATCCATGGGGTCACACAGAGTCGGACATGACTGAAGCGACTTAGCATGCATGCATGCATTGGAGAAGGGAATGGCAACCCACTCCAGTGTTCTTGCCTGGAGAATCCCAGTAATGGAGTAGCCTGGTGGGCTGCTGTCTATGGTGTCACACAGAGTTGGACATGACTGAAGAGACTTAGCAGCAGCAGCAGCAGCAGCAGCTTCAGTTCAGTGCAGTTCAGTCGCTCAGTCCTGTCTGGTCTTTGCAACCTCATGGGTTGGAGCTTGTTCAAACTCAAGTCCATCAAGTCGGTGATGCTATCCAACCATCTCATCCTCTGTCATCCCCTTCTCTGCCTGCCTTCAATTTTCCCAGCATCGGGTCTTTTCCAATGAGTCAGTTCTTTGCATCGGGTGGCCAAAGTATTGGAGCTTCAGATTCAGCATCAGTCCTTCCAATGAATATTCAGGACTGATTTCCTTTAGGGTAGACTTGTTTTAACTCCTTGCAGTCCAAGAGACTCTCAAGAGTCTTCCCCAACACCACAGTTCAAAAGCATCAATTCTTCTGCACTCAGCTTTCTTTATGGTCCAAAACTGACATCCGTACATGACTACTGGAAAAACTATAGCTTTGACTAGATGGACTTTCATCGCCAGAGTAATGTCTCTGCTTTTTAATATGCTGTCTAGGTTGGTCATAGCTTCTCTTACAAGGAGCAAGCATCTTTTAATTTCATGGCTGCAGTCACCATCTGGAGTGATTTTGGAGCCCAAGAAAATAAAGTCTATCACTGTTTCCATTGTTTCCACATTTATTTGCCATGAAGTGATGGGACCAGATGGCATGATCTTTGTTTTTTAATGTTCGGTTGAAGTCAGCTGTTTAACTCTCCTCCTTCACTTTCAAAAGGCTCTTTAGTTCCTCTCCACTTTTTGCCATAAAGGTGGTATCATCTGCATATAGGGTGTTATTAATATTTCTCCTGGAAAATCTTGATTCCAGCTTGTGCTTCATACAGTCCAGCATTTTGCATGATGTATTTTGCATATAAGTTAAATAAGCAGGGGGGCAATATACAGCCTTGACATACTCCTTTCCCACTTTGGAACCAGTCTGTTGTTACATGTCTGGTTCTAACTGTTGCTTCTTGACTTGCATACAGATTTCTCAGGAGGCAGGTAAGGTGGTCTGGTATTCCCCTCTCCTTAAGAATTTTCCAGTTTGTTGTAATCCATGCAGTCAAAGGCTTTTGTGTAGTCAATAAAGCAGAAGTAAATTTTATTCTGGAGTGCTTTTGCTTTTTTGCTGATCCAATGGATGTTGGCAATTTGATCTATGGTTCCTCTGACTTTTCTAAATCCAGCTTGAAAATCTGGAACTTCTCAGTTGAAACCTATCTTGGAGAATTTTGAATATTACTTTGCTAGTATGTGAGATGAGTGCAGTTGTGCAGTCGTTTGAATGTTCTTTGACATTGCCTTTCTTTGGGATTGGAATGAAAACTGACCTTTTCCCGTCCTATGGCCACTGCTGAGTTTTCCAAATTTGCTGGCATATTGAGTGCAGCATGTTAACAAAATCTCTTTTAGGATTTGAAATAGCTCCACTGGAATTCCATCACCTCCACTAGCTTTGTTCATAGTGATGCTTCCTAAGGCCCACTTGACTTTGCATTCCAGGATGTCTGGCTCTAGGTGAGTAATCACACCTTTATGTTTACCTGGGTCATGAAGATCTTTTTTGAATAGTTCTTCTGTATATTCTTGGCACCTCTTCTCAATATCTTCTGCTTCTGTTAAGTCCATACCATTTCTGTCCTTCATTGAGCCCATCTTGGCATGGTATATTCCCTTGGTATCTTTAATTTTCTTGAAGAAATCTCTAGTCTTTCCCATTCTATTGTTTTCCTCCATTTCTTTGCATAGATGACTGAGGAAGGCCTTCTTATCTCTCCTTGCTATTCTTTAGAACTCTGCACTCAGATGGGTATATCTTTCCTTTTCTCCTTTACCTTTTGCTTCTCTTCTTTTCTCAGCTATTTGTAAGGCCTCCTCAGACAACCATTTTGCCTTTCTTTTTCTTGGGGATGGTTTTTATCACTGTTCTTGTACAATGTCACGAACCTCCATTCTTGTTCTTCAGGCACTCTGTCTATCAGATCTAATCCCTTGAATCTGTTTGTCACATCCACTGTATAATCATAAGGGATTTGATTTAGGTCATACCTAAATGGTCTAGTGGTTTTCCCTTCTTTATTCAATTTAAGTCTGAATTTGACAGTAAAGAGTTCATGATCTGAGCCACAGTCAACTCCTGATCTTGTTTTTGCTGCCTGTGTGTAACTTCTCCATCTTCAGCTGCAAAGAATGTAATCAGTCTGATTTCAGTGTTGACCATCTGGTGATGTCCATGTGTAGAGTCGTCTTTGTGTTGTTGGAAGAGGGTGTTTGCTATGACTAGTGCATTCTCTTGGCAAAACTTTATTGGACTTTGCCATACTTCATTCTGTATTCCAAGACCAAACTTGCCTGTTACTCCAGGTATCTCTTGACTTCCTACTTTTGCATTCCAGTCCCCTATGATGAAAAGGACAGCTTTTTTTGGTGTTAGATCTAGAAGGTCTTGTCGATCATCATAGAACCATTCAACTTTAGCTTCTTCGGCATTAGTAGCCCTTAAGGGGAACTAAATGAAGGTAAGGTAGTGGGGAAATAGGAGAAACTCATCACTTCCTGTTTATATTTCCAGTGGGTAAAACTAATGGTTTTAAAACACATTAGAAATTTCCATTTGTTTCAATTACTACACTAACAGTGAAAGTGAAAGTGTTAGCCCCTCAGTTGTGTCCAACTCTTTGGACCCCATGGACTGTAGCCTTGCCTGGTTCTGTCCATGGAATTCTCCAAGCAGAATATGGGAGTCGGTAGCCATTTCCTTCTCCCGGGGATCTTCCCAGTCCAGGGATTTAACCCAGGTCTCCTGCACTGCAGGTAGATTCTTTATCATCTGAGCCACCAGAGAGGCCCACACTACCAGTAAAGAATACCATTAATAATACTATTGCATTTGCTTATATAGATACTACTTGTTTTAGAGTTTTGTGAGCACTTTGTGTCAGAAAGTATACGCAGCACTTCACATAGAAGCGAAGCTGAATGGTGGATCCAGAGCCCCCTGGGAGGCAATGTGCTGAAAACCTCCCTCTTTGGTGGCTTTCTTTTAGTTTCACCATTATCACTTCTGTTGTTGACATAAGAAAACTGAGGTTGAGCTCAGGAAGACAAGCATATCAAGGAAAATCTGGAAACTTTCTTTTGGTTCATAAAAAGGCATAACTCATCAGAGCAATTGGTGGTGACTATGGACGGGGAGGTAGGCAAATCATGATCTTCAGAAGGAGAGGAACAACAGCTAGAGCCCAACCATCCTGAGCAAAGCCCAGACTCTGCTCTGGACCCAATGACCTTTCTTGCTCTTAGCTGTTCCTTCTGCATTGTGACAAGTCATCGCAGTCATGCAGACAACTTGGAGTGTCCCTAGGTCTGTCATGTGGCAGAGAAGAACTTGAAGCTAAAACACTAGAGGATCTAATCACAATGATTGGAGAAGGAAGATGACAAGGTCAGCTCATTGATGTGGTTAATACCCCAGGGATATTATGGTTTACTTAGAAATCCGGGGTCTAGTGAATGGTTGCCTGCAAAAAAAGGTGTGGATTTGCAAACAGCAAACTTATAGGCAGGATTTTTTTTTTAATTATTATTGAAGTATAGTTTGTTTACAGTAGCTAATTTCTGCTGTACTACAAAGTAATTTATATTTATCTTTATATACACACCTATGTATGGGGGCTTCCCTGGTGGCTCAGATCATAAAGAATCTGCCTGCAATGCAGGAAACCTGGGAAGACCCCTGGAGAAGGGAATGTCTATTCACTCCAGGGTTTCTTGCCTAAAGAAACATGGATGGAGGAGCCTGGCAGGCTATAGTCCATGGAGTCAGAAAGAGTCAGATATGACTGAGCGACTGTCACTTCAATTTCATATATACATATGTATGCATATGTACATATATATACACACATATACACATAGATATATGCATTATTTTTTATATTCTTTTCCATCGTGGTTTATCACAGTATTTTTGTTTTCAAGTTTTAGCGGGGTATAGTTGGTTTACTATGTTGTGTTAGTTTCAGGTGTACAGCAAAGTGAATCTGTTGCACACATACATAGACCCACTTTTTTAGATTCTAGTCCCATATAGGCCACTACAGAGTACCAAACAGTGTTTCCTGTGCTCTACAGTAGGTCCTTATCAGCTACCTACTTTATATATAGTACTGTATGTGTGTCAACCTCAGCCTTCCAATTCATCCCTCCCTCGATCACAGGATATTGAATATAGTTCCCTGTGCTCTACAGTAGGACCTTGTTGTTTGTTCATTCTATATGTAATAGCTTGCACCCAGGCAGACTTTCAAAATACATTTGAAAACTGCTGTGTCCTTTCTATTTTGTGTTTGAGATATAAATCTGTTTTTATTTTCACTTATGTAATTTGGTGCTGTAAACAGGAGAAGTGAACCCTGAAGCCATTCATTCTTCTGCCAGCCTAGCCATATGGTAGCAGGGCTCGTACCTTTTCAGTACAACCATAGAGACCAGCGTTATGTTTCATGGATTGTTGTAACTTTAGAGCAGGATTTTCAAACATCAGAATCCCCCCAAAAGCTTGTTGAAACTGATTCCTGGGTTCCCCTCCTAGAGAAGGTGATATGGTACATCTAGGATGATGCTTATGATTTCGCATTTAAGAACATTTTTAAAAATTGGCTGTGCTGTGCAGCTTATGGGATCTTAGATTCCCAAGCAAGAGTTAAACCCATGCCCTCAACAGTGACATTGCAGAGTCCTAACCAATGAACCACCAGAGAATTCCCACAGTACTGTATTTTTAATGCGTTCCCATATAATGTTGATGTTGCAGGTCTTTGGACACAACCTTGAGTAACACTGTCATAAAGTGTTACTGCACTGTGCAATTTTCATCTTCATCTTGTTCTGGGAGATTCCAGTCTCAGTTACACTGTATTGTTTGGGCAGAGAGACTAAGAAAATTGCACATCACATCCAAGCCCTCCTGGCCCTGGTAAGACCCTCTGGCAGTCTTTAGATGGCTGCTATTCTTAGAGTCCAAAGTCAATGTGACCTTAAAGGCAGGCACCCTTGGGAACTCTGAACAGGCTCACTCAACACCTCTGGGAGTAGCAGAGAAACGAGGTGTGTCAACTAAATCCTGAAAGTGGTTGGGTATGTTTTGCAAGGAGCACAAGGCATCAAATGAGAGGCCCACTTGGTCTCATCCAATATAATTTCTTTCTGGTTTACAAGGTTAGTCATGCACACTGGGTAGATTAAAGCTTCAGAAGGTAAGAACATCTTTCAGATTTGGCTGGAAATTCTATCACACCCTAACTGATTCACAGCTCCATTCTGGGCCTGGCTCTGGCCCAGAAGTAAGTAAGTATTTATATAGAAGTATTTAAGTTTTTATGGAAAGGTGGGGCAAGATAAAGGCAGATGGGCATGGAGGTCAGATACATTCTGAGTAAATACTTCAGATTCTCTATTTCCTTATCTAAAAATAGCAGTGCCAGCGATATTTAGCTCACAGAGTTCTAAGAAGGATGGCAGGTAAGCATGTCTAAAAGGAGTCAATGCAACATCTAGATAGTTTCTTTGGTAGCTCAGTGGTAAAGAATCCACCTGCCAATGCAGGAGACATGGGTTTAATCCCTGATCTGGGAAGATCCCCTGGAGAAGGAAACGGCAACCTACTCTTATATTCTTGCCTGGGAAATCCCATGGACAGAGGAGCCTGGCAGACTACAGTCCATGGCGTCGAAAAGAGTCAGACACAAACTTAGTGACTGAGCAAGAACATGGCATCTGGAACATGGTAATGCTCAATCAACAGTTTTCTTTTCTTATTTTTCTTGTGTCTCCTGCCTATAAAGTTGGAAGAATATGGAGACTGAAGGAAGAAAATATTACGTTTTTAGAAACAGAAAAATGGTTGGTCTCCTGGCATAAGCTGAATTAGATTTATTCTATTTTTTAAAGGTTAGTGGAACTCCAAGGACTGGCTTAGAAATCTAACTATTGGTGACAGAAAATCTATAAAATGGCATCATGTTCTCAAAGTAGAAGACATATCTTGGGTTTTAAAGATAACAGGTGGAATATAGATGGTAAATATTCATATAAAGCATTTAGTGATTAACAGTGGACTATACCAGCATCTAAAGTCAATGTTTAGATTCAAAATATACATAATTGAGTAATTATGTATATAATCATTCATATATACGTATATATGAATCTGGCATAATGCAGGATACAGAAAGGCAGTGGATCTGGGGCTTGATTTTAATTTCTGCTCTGCCCCTAACCAGCCTTGTGACCTTGGGAAAGTCATTTAACCTCCTCCTAACACACACACACACACACACATCACCATCATCAGCAAGGCTATACTTCATACGCTAAGTATCTCCATCCAGTGAAGCATTTCAAAGACAAATTCTAGGGGAAATAAAAGCTTTGACATTAAGGTGCTGATCTTTATAGCTGTAGGCAGCAACTCTGAAGACAGAATATTGCTGAAAATCTCTAAAATTACCTGATTCTGAGGCTTCTCTGCTTACAGCAGGACATTAGCAGGAGGGTGGTCCCTAGATCTTCTCTGGAGGTTGGATCTCTACTATATTAGTGCCATGAAACTGAGGCTTTATCTGCCTGGTCAGTGCTATCTCCCCACTATTGGCACAGAGCCTGCCGTGTTGTTAAAACTCATCATTTGTAGCCTGGCTGAGGAAAATGGATGAATGGCAAACAGTTGAGGCAATCTAGCCTCAAGAAGGCTGTCCCTGAGACTTTACACAAATCAAATGGTGAAAATTTCCACCTTACCTGATTCTACTCAGACATAGCCCCAATTTCTGCCAGTGCCTGAAAGAGAATTACAATAATCACTCATGTCTCCTTGTGGAAATAAAATATAACATTCATACTTACCCAAGGTGTATTATCACACATATTTCATTTTGGAAAGATTGAAATGGAAAATTAGTAGCAGCACCAAAGTCTGATGAAAAATAGAGGCAAAGCATTTGAAGTCACAGAACATGAGACATATTTTTCCATCATGATCAACTGAAAGTATGTAGTAGAAGGTTGTCATGGATTCCACTTGAAGCCACACCTATTGCCACATTTTATTCAAAATGATACTTTAAAATTTGCTAATTCAGTCACTTTGCCTTTAAAATATAATCTGAGTACAAATTATGTACATGTTATTATGCTAAATAGTGTGGTGATAGAAAATGCATAAGACTGTGTCTTCCAAAAGAACAGCACAGTCAGTTGGAGATGTAGACAAATGCACACAAATCTACACATGGAGGGTCTGACGGTGTCCATCCTAAGTAAGAGAGGGCTGATATTAAAGCTTTCTGAAATGAGCAGATAAAAAGTTAAGAGCCAGAGTGACGGACATGAAAGACTCAGTTCAGTTCAGTTCAGTACGCAGTCATGTCCAACTCTTTGCGACCCCATGAACTCCAGCATGCCAGGCCTCCCTGTCCATCACCAACTCCTGGAGTTCTCTCAGACTCATGTCCATCGAGTCAGTGATGCCATCCAGCCATCTCATCCTCTGTCGTCCCCTTCTCTTCCTGCCCTCAATCCCTCCCAGCATCAGAGTCTTTTCCAATGAGTCAAGTATCCGCACGAGGTGGCCAAAGTACTGGAGTTTCAGCTTTAGTATCATTCCTTCCAAAGAACACCCAGGGCTGATCTCCTTCAGAATGGACTGGTTGGATCTCCTTGCGGTCCAAGGGACTTTCAAGACTCTTCTCCAACACCACAGTTCAAAAGCATTAATTCTTTGGTGCTCAGCTTTCTTCACAGTCCAACTCTTACATCCATACATGACGAGAGGAAAAACCATAGCCTTAACTAGACAGACCTTTGTTGGCAAAGTAATGTCTCTGCTTTTCAGTATACTATCTAGGTTGGTCATATCTTTCCTTCCAAGGAATAAGCGTCTTTGAATTTCATGGCTGTAGTCACCATCTGCAGTGATCTTGGAGCCCCAAAAAATAAAGTCTGACATTGTTTCCACTGTTTCCCCANCATATTGAGTGCAGCACTTTCACAGCATCATCTTTCAGGATTTGAAAGAGCTCAACTGGAATTCCATCACCTCCACTAGCTTTGTTCGTAGTGATGCTTTCTAAGGCCCACATGACTTCATATTCCAGGATGTCTGGCTCTAGATGAAAAACTGGGGAGGCGTAAAAGTATAATGATGAACCAAAGTATAATTGATGAAAGTGAAAGAAAAGAGTGAAAAAGTTGGCTTAAAGCTCAACATTCAGAAAACTAAGATCATGGCATCTGGTCCCATCACTTCATGGCAAATAGATGGGGAAACAGTGGCTGACTTTATTTTTCTGGGCTCCAAAATCACTGCAGATGGTGATTTCAGCCATGAAATTAAAAGACACTTACTCCTTGAAAGGAAAGTTATGACCAACCTAGATAGTATATTAAAAAGCAGAGATATTACTTTGCCAACAAAAGTCCTTCTAGTCAAGGCTATGGTTTTTCCGGTGGTCATGTATGAATGTGAGAGCTGGACTCTAAAGAAAGCTGAGTGCAGAAGAATTGATGCTTTTGAACTGTAGTGTTGGAGAAGAGTCTTGAAAGTCCCTTGGACTGCAAGGAGATCCATCCAATCCATCCAAAAGGAGATCAGTCCTGGGTGTTCATTGGAAGGACTGATGTTGAAGCTGAAACTCCAATACTTTGGCCACCTGATGAGAAGAGCTGACTCATTGGAAAAGACCCTGATGCTGGGAAAGATTGAGGGAAGGAGGAGAAGGGGACGACAGAAGTTGAGATTGCTGGATGGCATCACTGACTCGATGAACATGGGTTTGGATGCACTCTTGGAGTTGGTGATGGACAGGGAGGCCTGGCGTGCTGCAGTCCATGGGGTCACAAAGAGTTGGACATGACTGAGACTGAACTGAACTGAAAAGTATAATAAAGAGATCAAACTTAATGTAGAACATATATGGAGATTGTGGGGTCAAATTAGTCAAAGAATCATGATATGGAAAGGGTCAGGGGTCACCCAGAGATGACATTTACAGAGATATCATTCACAGTGATGAACAGTCATGGTAGCTGTTTAGGTAGATTAAAGGGGCATAGTTTTGAAGTTTAAAGAAGTACATTGGAACCCCAGCTCTGCCACATACCACACACTTGAGTCTAATCTCCAAACATGTTTTGCAATCTACAGAACAGGTTTACAGGTTTCATCTTAGAGGGATCTTCAAATAAGCCAATATGGTAACATATGAAGCAAGAAGCACTTTTTTCAACACACCGGGTAGAAAGCAAATCTTAGTCTGCTGTAATACACGAAATGAAGCTTACATCTGGGCATGAAAACAAAGGCACAGTGAGAAATTGACAGGTTTGGCTGAGGCATTTGGTTGAACTGGTTTTAACAATGTTGAGTCAATGACACTACTCACCTCCAAAAGTTCTGTAGGACAGATAATCAGAAAGCCAAACAATCCTCACAGTCGTTCTTGGCCTGTTTCAACACAGTGTGTTTACCTTCCATTGGAATAGTTAAGCTGCTCAATGTGGAGAACTGAATCAGATAATACAGCCCTTGTTATTTTTATTTTTGGACCAGTTCATTTTGGCTGGAGATATTGAGAAAAGTAAGCAAACAGCTGCCAACTTTGCACTTCGCCTGGTGGAAATCTACACAGAGATCCCAGCTGCGAATGCGGGTGAGTCGGGGAGGAAGGCTGTTGTTAAAGGATGATAAAATTTCTAGGATAAGAGGCAGAGGGCTCCTGGGTTGTCCTCCTCTCAGAGAATTTCCATCATGCACCAGCAGAAAAATGTGTGCCTCTGCCTGGGCTTCCTGTTTCACTCAGGATGCTATTATTTGCCAGCTCCTGGGATTCAGTGCTGACTTCTGAACCTGGTTCATCTCTTCCTCGCCGTCTGATAACAACAATAACAACACCTACCAGCCAAGGCACATTATTTTTCAGTTTACAGATGTTTACTTAATGCTTCACTTGAGTCCCCTAAGAACCATGGAAGGTTGGCATTGTTGTTTTCACTTTACAAGTGAGAAGGAGGTTTAGTGGAGACAGGGGGAAATTAGAGAAGAGAAGGAATATAAACCAAAAGTGCACAGAGGAGGGGAGGCTCCTGGAAGTGAAGAAGACCATGAGATGTCAGACAGTTCACTGACAGGCTGTGTATCCTTAACCATGAGGTGTGTGGGAGGTTCTAAGCTTGAGTTTTCCACTTTCTTCCTTGATGATCACAGTGAGAATTCAAAGGGTCCATGCACTCTAAAGTGGCTAGAAAATGGCAGTCTCAGGTCCTGCATCTGGCCACCTGCCTGTCCCACCATCCATGGGATCTTATCCCCTTACCTAAGGCAGATCCAGCTTCAGCAATTTATACTCATGGGTGTAAAAGGGTAGGGGGATATGATGGTGCATCAGAAAGACATTTGACTGTAGAAAAAGAACAAAGGCAAGGAATGGCACTGGGTGCAAAAAAAGAAAAACTGTCAAGAACTGGTCAAGTAATAAATCTGTTGCTGCTTAACAAAGGCACTTTCTGTGAACCAATGTGTTGCGATGCGTACTTTAGTCCTTAATGACACTATGCTTGTCCATGTGGACTCGTTTCTTGAGTTCTTCCGATAGCTCTGAAAATTTTAAAACACCAATCATCCTTCTGTAAACAACAGGGGCAAGTGGATTCCAGGAAAGTGCTGCCTGAAGGTAATCTGAGTCAGGCACATAATAACTTACCACCCATTCACAGTCTTCGCATTGGTCTTCATGGCTTATATTTAATCTTTAAGCTCATGTTTCTCACTCAGAATGCTTAACGATGGTGCGTGTCTCATCCCTCTGCATTCTTCCTTCACCTCTGTCCTCTGGTTATAAGATAAACTAAGGACAGGTGGGGACCCAGCCTACAGATCTTTATGGTGGAATTATTTTATGTAATCAGGTCTGTCTTAGTCTGCTGAAGCTGCTGTAACAAAATGCTGAAGACCGATTGGCTTTAGCTTAAATACCAGAAATTAATTTTCTCACAGTCCTGAAAATTTGAAGTCCAAGATCAAAATGTCAGCAGGGTTGGTTTCTGGAAAGACCCCTCTTCCTGGATGCAGAGAACCTCCTTCCTTTCTGACTGTGTTCTCACAGGTCCTTTCCTCTGTGGAGAAGGCAAGATCTCTGGTGTCTTTTCCTCATCTTTTAAGAACATCAGTTCTGTAAGTTCAGAGTCCCACACTTATGATCTTATTTAACCTTGATTCCTTACTTGGAGGCCCTATATTCAAGTATAGTTACACGTGGGGTTCAATGGCCAACATATGAATGGGGGGGGGTGAGGTATGATTATCCATCTATAACAACATTGGAAGGCAAAAACACGGCCCACAGACAACATTCCTGAATATTTCATCTCAAAGATGCTGATACAAGCATTACTTTCCCCTTCCTGCCACCCCTCCCTTTCTAGCTCAGCTTTTCACTGAATTCCAATTCCTCTTCCAAAAGCTCTACCAGACTTTTTCAGTCTGACATAGCCCAGAAGGGGGTGTTCCCTGCAACAACCCCAGAAGCCCTCCTGGAATGAAGCAAAGACCCCTTGGTCAGCTAAGGAGTAAACACAAGTGTTTCAAAGCTCTCTGGGTTTGGGTATTGATCTTCTTCTTTATTCATGAAAACAGAGAAGCTGAAGGCAAGACAGGATCACTGGGCATGCAGTGACACTTGGCGGAAACAGATCCAGACACCATGGAGAGGGAGTGGATGGAAGGAAGGGGGTGACAACAGGGGTGTGTGATGGTACGAGGAGGCTTCATCCTGAGCTGTGGTCCAGAAGCCAGGATCAAGCTGGGCCTCAGATTGGACCACAAGGAAAGGGGAGCAGCCCAGATGCAAAACTTTCTCCCAAGGAGGGAAGAGGAGGCTCACAGTGCTGAGGGGAGCGAGGGGCTCAGTGTAGAGCAGTAAGGTCTCAGTAAATTCCTGCAGATGTTGGCCGCTGTTCCAGTGGTTTTCATCAGCCCTTGTATTGGTCCCAAGTTCTCTCTTGAAGGCCTCACACAGCCTCTCTGTGCGGCTCTCTAATTTCTAGCTCACACTAACCTTTAGACAAACAGAGTGGAGAAAGTATGTAATAGAAAAAAACTTTCTAACACAAGGTTGTAAAACAACCATATGCCAATAAAAATTAATCTCAAAAAAGAGAAAAAGCTTTTGTCTCTCTTCAGTGATAAGGATTACAGATCTCGGAATCTTCTTTTCTTCCTTTAACCTTGGAGTGATAAAAGAAACTGCTGACTTTAGAAAATGAATGGAGAAAATAGTGAGACAAGAATTCCAGAAACATCTGGTTTTCATTCACTCTTGTGTTCTTGTCCCAATTCTACCCCATTGCAGCCAGCAGAATGCCTCAGAAGTCTTCTTAAAATGGCAGCATTTATTATTTAACATCTTTTCTAAAATGCATGACTCTATTTTGGGCAAATAATGAAGTCTTTGATCATTTATATACACATGGAGGCCCAGAATTAATCTTTCTGAACGTCATTCTTATATAATCCCAGGGTCATAAATAAATAAAATAAGTGCAATATTTAAGATGCAAGTACATGCCTGCTCAGGTATAGCAATTCCTTTTGTTTTTGTACAAAATGCTTTATACAGGTTTGTTCTATTACTGACTTTTTCAGGATGAATTTTTCTAAAATAGAGAACAACAAATTTTGGTGGAGAGAGCTTGATTCTTTGCCAAGTAAAGTTTGATTATGTTGCGTCACTTTGATACACTTTTCCTACCAGCTCCTTCTCCTCGCGTTGCTTACAGGGGTCACTCTTGGTTAGCTCTCCTCCTGCTCTGCGTGCTCCTTGTCAATCCCCTTTGCTCTGTTGCCTCATCTCCCTGACTTGTCATTGTAGGAGTCTCCCAGGGCTCATTCCCATGAATGGTTGCTATTAATTTTTTTGTTTGTCACTGTCTTTTCTGACTCTTGGTGACCCCATGGACAGTAGCCCACCAGGCTTCTCCATCCATGGGATTCTCCAGGCAAGAATACTGGAGTAGGTTGCCATTTCCTTCTCCAAAAGATCTGCCCAACCCAGGCATTGAACTGGGGTCTCCCACAGTGCAGACAGGCTCTTTACCATAAGGAGAGCCACCAGGAAAGGCCCTCCCTACTTATTCAATCTTCTCTGGTCCCTTTGCTTTGTGACCATTTTCCACAATTATATCCCCAGTCCCAAATCCCCTCACCCCCATTTTAAGCTCAGTTTTCCAACTATCTGTTCAGTGTATCCACTTTGAGAGCTGACAAGGCAGCTCAAACCAAAATTATATGATTGAATTCCCTCCCAAATCTGCTTCTCTTGTGGTCTTGTCCATATCAGTAAATGTCACATCTCTGTTTCCATTTGCTTGGGTCAAATTTTCAGACTTATCCTTGACTCTTCTGACTCCTCACGTGGAATCCATCAGAACAACATGTAGCCTTAGCAGCAAGATTTATCTAGACGCTCAACACTTTTGCCCTTTGCTGTCATGAGCTTAGCCTGCACCATCAACAGCTGCTGCTGCTGCTAAGTCACTTCAGTCATGGCCAACTCTATGCGACCCCAGAGATGGCAGCCCACCAGGCTCCCCCATCCCTGGGATTCTCTAGGCAAGAACACTGGAGTGGGTTACCATTTCCTTCTCCAATGCATGAAAGTGAAAAGTGAAAGTGAAGTCACTCAGTCGCATCCGACTCTTAACGACCCCATGGACTGCAGCCTTCCAGGCTCCTCTGTCCATAGGATTTTCCAGGCAAGAATACTGGAGTGGGGTGCCATTGCCATCAACAGCAATAGATCCGTAACTCTCTCTCCTTTGGCAACCTCAACCCCTTACAGTCTGTCCAGCAAAGCTAGAGCAGTTCTTTCAAGATGTGAATCCTATCATGTCCCATGTTATCTCAAACCCTCCACTAACATCTCAGTTTATTGAAATAAAATCTTATGGTCTGGACTTCCCTGATGGTCCAGTAGTTAAGAATCTGCTTGCCAATGCAGGAGACATGGGTTCCATCCCTGATCCAAGAAGATCCCACATGCTTTGGGGGCAACTAAGCCTGTGCACCACAACTTCCGAAACCTGCTCTCTGGAGCCTGTGCTCTGCAACAAGAGAAACCATTGCAATAAGCAGTCCACGCACCACTAGAAAAAGCCCATGCAGAGCAATGAAGATTCAGTGCTGCCGTAACTAAACAAATAAACAAAATCTGAAAAGACTCTTATGGTCCCGTGAAACATGTTACCTTCCCAGGTTCAACCCCCATCACCTTCCTCATCACTTACTCCAGCGCAGCCCAGCTCATCTCCCAACTGTTCCTTTACCTTGGTCCTGCCTCAGGGCCATTGCACATATTGTTTGTACTCCCTGAAATTTCTTCCTCCAGGAACATGTCTTGTTCCTTCAGGTCACATAAGTCACTGCTCAAACGTCCCCTTATCTGAGACAGCTTCTCTGATTAACCCGTCTAAAGTGGAATCCCTATCCCAACATCTCCACCCCTTCCGCGTCTCATTTGGCCGCAGTAGCCTTATTTCCACCTGGTATACATTCTCTTCCCTGGTGGCTCAGATGGTAAACAATCTGCCTGCCATGCAGCAGACCCAGGTTCAATTCCTGGGTTGGGAAGGTCCCCTGGAGAAGGGAATGGATACTCACTCCAGTATTCTTGCCTGAAGAATCCCCATGTCAGAGGAGCCTGGTGGGCTACAGTCTATAGGATTGCAAGCAGCTGGACACGACTGGAGCAACTTAACACACACACACACACACACACACACACTCTCTCTCTCTCTGTCTCTCAAGCCTATGAGAACAGAGTTTTTAGCTAAGATAGTTAATTCAAAGCAAGAGATCATTTTAATTTTTCCAGACCTTAATGATGTTATTGGCTCCATTTCTGAGTATCTGGAAGACTGTGTGTATCTTCTGTGTCCTCTGGACAAGGTTTGCACTACAATATTGAAATGGGTAAGGCTCAGAGATCTGAATGCTAACAGGATTCCAGATTAACAAATGCACAATTGAGTGAAAAGCAGTGTGAGGAGTGCCAAATGTACCTCTCTCTTTCCACAATGAGACACTCTGTCCCGTTTGGACAAGATCACAGCTAACCAGGCAATTGACACCGAGAGTCTTTCAGTATTATCTGCTTTCCAGACCTGCAACTTATAAATCACTGATAAATGAGAGAAGTGACTTGCATCACAGAAACTAAGATAGGTACCCTGCTGTCGTTCAATTTTTGACATGGGAAAGACCCCGCCCAGGAGAGTCTGCGAGGGCAAAACTGTCATCCACAAGATCATGGTCCCCTGCCAAGAAGCTGGCTGCCAGTGTAAGACAAAACAAGAGCCACAGGCTCAGCCTGCCCACTGGAGTGGTCGAGAAGACAGGTACCTGTGCAACAGAGCCTGACATTCAGATGGGCAGAAGGGGCTCGTATCCTTGCGTTTCCATTGTACCCCGTTCCTCTCTCAAGTTGTCTTGCAAAGATCATGTCCCCTCCTGGCAGCTGCCATAATTAGTGTATTATTACCTTGTCATTATTCAAATTTGGTTTGCTAAAGCCTTCTGAACTTCCCTGATGGGGTGGTGATGCAAGGTCAAAAAATAATATTTCATACTTATCTTAGGGTAGTTTTCCTAGAAGCAAAGCCTGAGATGGGGATTTGAATGTATGTAATTAATTGAGGAGGCTTCTCAGGAGGAGGGGAGTGAGGAAAGCAGGGTGGGGTGAGGAAGGAGCCATGCAAAGATGTGGGTTCAGCTGAAGCTGGTGCCACAGGGAACTGTGCGAGATGCAGGGGCCCAGAGACTAGCTTTCACCTTGAGGCAAAGAAGCTGCTTATCAGTCAGCTGTTAAGTGTCCACAGAAATTTGCAGGGAGGCAACTATGAGCAGTTTTCAGGATAACAAGAACAGTAGTGAGCTGCAAACAATCAACACTCACTGCAGCTGGATGATGGGTGGGTTGATCATAGGTAAAAATCAGCTTCTAATATTTATTAATTATTCATTCATAGACACTTTCTGACACATAGTTGCTTTATCTAGATTCTGACAGGTTTTATTCTGTGCTAAGTTGCTTCAGTTGTGTCTGACTCTGTGCAACACTGTGGACTGGATCCTGCCAGCCTCCTCTGTCCATGGGATTCTCCAGGCAACGGGGATGGGTTGCCATGCTCTTCTCCAGGGGATCTTCCTGACCCAGGGATCAGACTGGGTGTTTTATGTCTTTTTAATTGGCAGGCAGGTTCTTTACCACGAGAGCCACCTGGGACACCCTGGTTATTCTAAAGCAAAGAAAGAAAGTCTTTCCATTTTAGATATTAACCTCTTTAATTATCGCTTGCTGTTTCAGATACAAAGTAATTTTTAGCTCATTTAATCCTAATGACAACTCAGGAATGTAAGTCCTATTGTTATTTATTTTTTTATTGATGAAAAAACTGCTGAACTAAAAGCTTAGGAAATGTGGCCAAAGTACACAACAGAAGCCTATAAGAGTCTAGGTAGTCTGACTCCAGATTCCTTGTTTGTAACCACTTGGCTATGAGATGCCTACTAGATTATCAACACTTTGAGGGTAGATGTGGCACCATAAAAACTTACCCAATACTTGACATATTAGAGGTCCCCATTTTATGTTGGCTAAATGAACCAGAATGACCCAAATGAAAAAAAAGAAATAATAATAGATACTGGAGGCCAAATCAGTGCTATTAATTGGTTTAAAAAATGGATGTAAACATCTGAAACAAGAAGCTTGCTTCTTAAGGCTACTTCCCCTACCCATCCCCCCAAAAAATCTCATTAGCTGCTACATAGTACTATAACAACTCTATTTGAAGCAAGGTTAAAGTAGATTAAAACATTATACAATGAAATTTGAGTTTCCCATCCAACCATCCTCATCATTATTAGTCCCAAGAGGGACCAGTGCCAAAATATGCCTATATGTATTGATATTTCCAGACATCATTTCTCTGAGTAGACATGTACTATATATACTGTATTCTACTTTGCTTTTATTAACCTAGAACTGGATCTTGAAAATATTTCCCTATTAGCATAAATAGTTTTAGCTCATTTAAAAGAAAGTCATACTAGTCCCTCTGAAGACAGGAAGATAATTTAGATAGATAATTTATTATACCTTTTCTCTTATAGATGCTTAAGTTTTATTACTCCCAAATTTTCTGCTCACACAGATAGTACTTTACTTGTGGCTCAGCTGGTAAAGAATCTGCCTGCGATGCGGGAGACCTAGGTTTGATTCCTGGATTGGGAAGATCCCCTGGAGAAGGAAATGGCAGCACACTCTAGTATTCTTGCCTGGAGAATCTCAGGGTCAGAGGAGCCTGGCAGGCTATTGTCTGTGGAGTCACAGAGCTGAACAGGACTGAGCACACAGACAGTGCTGGGGAGTAAATTCTTTTGCAAATTGCTTTGGTTTAACTTATGAAAGAGTATCTTGAAAAAAATTAAGAAGTAAAATTTTTAAGTTAAAAAATTTGAAAGCTATCGATAAGCTTAACTACAATCAGGATGTGCCAAATTTAACAATTTTGGAATCCTGAAGTGCATAAAAACTGATTTTTCCCACATAATCATAGACAGTATATATTAGCAAGTATTTAAATTTTTATCACTCAACTATTGCTAATTTTAGAACACGATTACCTAATTTGCATTTCTTTAAAATAAATGAAGTTGTACAGCTTCCCATAAATTAGTGGACAATTTAGATTTCATTTTGTTGAATGCATATAAATATTACAAACTCATTTTAATATTG
>SJYQ01084666.1:159977-214692 GCA_006410935.1 Redunca redunca
CTACCCTACTGAGTTTAAAATCAGGAGTGGAGGGAAAATAATCATCGAGAAAGAAAGAGTTATAGGCATTGAATCCACTAAAGTTTAAAACCAAATCAAACAGTAACAGTTATATTTATCATAAAATTTTTGACAAAATAAATATAAAAATGTTAAATATATACTTGTGTGTCTGTGTGTGTGCACTCATTCACGTCTGACTCTTTGTAAACCCACAGACTGAAGCCTGCCAGGCTCCTCTGTCCAGGGGATTTTCTCAGAAAGAACACTGGAGTGGGTTTCCATTTCCTCTTCCAGTGGATCTGGTCTGACAAAGCTTTACAAATAGGTGTGAGAAAAGAAGAGAAGCAAAAGGCAAGGGAGAAAGAGAAATATATAACCAACAGAATGCAGAGTTCCAGAGAATAGCAAGGAGGTGAACAATGAAAAGAAATAGAGGAAAACAATAGAATAGGAAAGACTAGAGATCTTTTAAAGAAATTTGGAGATATCTAGGGAATATTTAATGAAAGGATGGGCATGATATAGGACAGAAACAGTAAGGACTTAACAGAAGCAGAACATATTAAGAGGAGGTGGCAAGAATATACAGAAGAACTTTACAAAAAAGGTATTAATGACCCAGATAACCACAATGGTGTTATCACTCACTTAGAGCCAGACATTCTGGAGTGTAAAGTCAAAGGGACCTTAGGAATCAGTATTACAAACAGAGCTATTGGAGGTGATGTAATTCCAGCTGAGCTATTTCATAATCCTAAAAGATGATGCTGTTAATGTGTTGCACTCAATATGCTAGCAAATTTGGAAACTCAGCAGTGGCCACAACACTGGAAAAAGTCAGTTTCCATTTCAATCCCAAATAAGAGCAATGCCAAAGAATGTTCAAACTACAACACAATTGCACTCATTTCACATACTAGCAAGGTAATACTCAAATCCTTCAAGCTAGGCTTCAGCAGTATGTGAACCAAGAACCTCCAGATGTATAACCTGGGTTTTGAAAAGGCAGAGGAACCAGAGATCAAATTGCCAACATTCTTTGGGTCATAGAGAAAGCAAGGGAATTGCAGAAAAACCTCTGCTCCATTGACTGCACTAAACCATTAAACTGTGTGGATCACAACAAGTGGAAAGTTCTTAAAGAGATGTGAATATCAGACCACCTTAGCTGTCTCCTGAGAAACCTGTATTCAGATCAAGAAGCAATAGTTAGAACCAGACATGAAACAACAGATTGGCTCAAAATTGGTAAAGGAGTATGCCAAGGCTATATATCGTCACCTACTTATTTAAATTCTATGCAGAGTACATTACACAAAATGCTGGGCGTGATGACTTACAACTAGGCATCAAGATTGCCAGGAGAAATTATTAACAACCTCAAATATACAGAGGATACCACTCTAGTAGCAGAAAGCAAAGAGGAACTAAAGAGCCTCTTGATGAGGTTGAAAGAAGAGAGTGAAAGAGCTGGCTTAAATCTCAACATTCAAAAAACTAAGATCATGGAATCTGGTCCCATGACATCAAAGCAAATAAATGGGGAAAAAATGGAAACAGTGATAGACTTTATTTTCTTGGCCTCCAAAATCACTTCAGATGGTGAATGTGGTCATGAAACTAAAAGACTCTTGCTCCTTGGAAGGAAAGCTGTGACGAACCTATACAGCATATTAAAAAGCAGAGACATCACTTTGCCGACAAAGATCCATATAGTCAAAAATACAATTTTCCCTGTAGTCATGTACAGATGTGAGAGTTGGAACATAAAGAAGACTGAGTGCTGAAGAATTGATGCTTTCAAAGTGTGGTCCTGGAGAAGACTCTTGAGAGTCCCTTGGACTGCAAGGAGATCCAACCAGTCCATCCTAAAGGAAATCAGCCCTAACTATTCATTGTAAGGACTGATGCTGAAATTCCAGTAACTTGGCCACTTGATGTGAAAAGCTGACTCACTGGAACAGATCCTAATGCTGTGAAAGGCTGAGGTCAGGAGGAGAACGGGGAAACAGAGGGTGAGACGGTTTTATAGCATCACTGACGTAATGCACATGAGTTTGAGCAAACGCCAGGAGATAGTGTAGAACAGAAAAGTCCAGCATGCTACAGTTTACGGGCTTGCAAAGAGTTGGACATAACTTAGTGACTGAACAACAGCAACAAAATATGTATGTAAATACCAAAGATTTCAAGGGGAATTTGAAGAGGATACGCTAATTTCCTTATTTTTCAGAGGGGGTGGCGGTCAATACAGCTTGCCAAAATTTGAATCATAAGGTTAAAAAAAAAAAAAACTCTAAGGTCTTAAAGTATCTCTAATTTAATTTATTGACTTCAGATTGCTCTTTTGGTAATTAATTTCAGATGGTGAAGAAACATTTATCTGAAGCTCAATATTCCTTAATTTCAGGGCAGGTTTTATACCATACTCTGTTTAAATGTCATTCATTTTATTTAAAAGTCCAAGCAAGTATAGCTTATAATGTAATAGCCATCTCTGTAAAATAATTTGTATCTATTTATCTGCTTATTGTTTATCATTTAGATAGATTTTTGTTATATAGACATACATGAAATAATAGCTTCTAAATGCTGACAATGATTATGTCTGAGTGGGATGATATGGAGTAATTTTGAAAATATTTTATTTATGTCTTTTTAATTGTTTAAATTTTTAACAATGCCATTATAATACATTACCTATTATATATAAAACCACCTTTCTAAAAATTACTTATGAAGTTAAAGTAAAAGACATTTGATTAATACATACAAATTGAAAACCACAATGGTCACGGACATGTTAGAATATGTCACACTTGCCAGGATCAGAGGGCTCTGGTATATAACTTCTTTTTAAAATAACTCCTTTTTCTATGCCCTTGCCAGAAGCACAGGGCATTTTTCTCCAGTATTTTCTTTGAGATCCTGGCAGAACTCCCAGAGCTAAATCTCACAAAATTGCTTTGCACCCCTTACCCACAAAACTCAAGCTTCCTTGGTGGCTCAGCTGGTAAAGAATCCGCCTGCAATGTGGGAGACCTGGGTTTGATCTCTGGTTTGGGAAGATCCCCTGGAGAAGGGAAAGGCTACCCACTCTAGTATTCTGGCCTGGAGAATTCCATGGACTGTATAGTCCATGGGATCACAAAGAGTCCACATGGTCATCATCAAAAAATCTGGAGAGAATGTGGAGTAAAGGGAACCCTGTTGCATTGTTGGTGGGAAAGTAAACTGATTCAGCCACTATGGATAACACTATGGAGATTCCTTAAAAGACTAGGAGTAAAACTTCCATATGACTCAACAATTTCACTACTGGGCATACATACACCCTGAAGAAACCATAACTGAAAAATTCACATTTATCCGAATATTCATTGCAGTACTATACAATAACTAGGACATAAGAGCAACCTAAATGTCCTTTAACAGATGAATAGATAAAGAAGTTTTGGTATGTATACACAATGGAATATTATTCAGCCATAAAAAGGAATACATTTGACTCAGTTCTATTAAGGTGGATGAACCTAGACTTTATGACACAGAGTGAAGTAAATCAGAAAGAGAAAAACAAATATCATATAGTGATGCATATATATGGAATCTAGAAAGACTACTATCTGCAGGCAGCGTGGGAGACACAGACATAGAGAACAGACTCGAGGACAAGGGAAGGAAGGAGAGGGTGCGATGAATTGAGAGAGTAGCATTGAAACCTAAACATTACAAAATGTAAAACAAAATAGCCAGTGGAAATTTGCTGTATGATGCAGAGTTCAAATCTGGTGTTCTGTGACAACCTAGAGGGGTGGGGTGGGGTGGAAGATGGGAGGGAGGTTCAAGAGAGAGGGGACATATGTCTAGCTATGACTGATTCATGTTGATATATGGCAGAAACCAATCCAATAATATAAAGCAATTATCCTCCAATTAAAGATAAATAAATTTTAAAACCTAGGGGGAAAAAGGACCAAAACAAAAGCTGAAATGTCATTGACCAATACAGTAAAATAAATAATGTGGATTATCTAGTAATCAAAGAAATTTAAGTTAAAATTCAAATCAGCTTTTTTGAAAAAAAAATCCATTTTTAAAGAATTATTGAGGTAGGCCTTTTCATATCCTGGTTGGTAGCTCAGATGGGAAAGAATCTGCCTGCAATGCAGGAGACTGGGGTTCAATCGCGGGGTCTGGAAGATCCACTGGAGAAGGAAATGGCAACCCACTCCAGTATTCTTGCCTGGAGGATTCCTTGAACAGAGGAGCCTGGAGGGCTACCATCCATGGAGTCACAAAGAGTCGGACATGACTGAGTGACCAACACTTTCAAGAGTATAATTTAATACAACTTATCTAGAATGCAATTTGTCAACATATGTCTGGTTTTTAAAAATCTTTATCATCTATTTTGACTTCAGGAGCCTGTATTGAGCCTCTGTTGAGCCTGTAAACATGCTAGAAAAATGTAAACATACACTTATGAAAATAGATGTATGTTCACTGTTATTTCTAGAAAAAATAAGAAACAATCTAAAAATTTAATCATAGAAGGAATATTAGAGTCTATAATGATTAATTGTTTCTGTTTATTGAGTTTTGTTGTACGTTATATGTCCAGTTTCATTAAGGGCTTCACAGATGTGATCTCGTTTTATCTTAATAATGACACAGGGAAGTAGAGACTCTTCACATTTTACATGGCTGCTCTAAGAGAGATTAGGAACATAATAGAGATGACCAGATTCACAAGTTTGTGAGGTAAGGCTTGTATTCATATTACTGAAAAGTGAATGTTTTTCAATATTGTATACTTCTTTCCTCTACAGTAATACTGTGTATCTGTTTTAAATGAGATGTTCATTATGTTGAATCATCACTGAATTGGCTTAGAAATGATGCTGGTCGAGCGTAAATGTTATTTCATCAAGTTTGGTTATCCATATATAAAGATATGAAAAAACAGAAGCCAGCTTGAGGTTTCCAGTCCCTCATATTAGGAGCAGGGAAGTTGTTACTCTGTCCTAACAACATGTAAAAAGTTGGACAGACTGAACTTTTTGGATTCATAAGAGAAGAGAGGACTCTGGGCAGTTTGCTGTCCTTAAGACTGAAGAGACAGACCAGTACAGGGAGTTAGGGCTAATCTGAGCAATGACCTGTGAGTAGAAACCTCCACAGCAATGAACGCTGGATGGGGAAAACTGAACGGTCAGTCAGTAATTGCCGGAGGCTTGGTGTGGGCAATTCCGAGAGCTAAACATTCCAGGGTGACCCAGTCTTGGGGGTGAACAAGTGAAAAAGTTGCTCATTCATGTCAGACTCTTTGTGACCCCATGGACTATACAGTCCATGGAATTCTCCAGGCCAGAATACTGGAGTGGGTAGCCTTTCCTTTCTCCAGGGGATCTTCCCAACCCTGGGATCGAACCCAGGTCTCCTGCATTGCAGGCAGATTCTTTACCAGCTGAGCCACCAGGGAAGCCCAAGTTTTGTGGGTAGGTGGTGCAATGAAATTTTGTGAGATTTGCCTCTGGGAGTTCTGCCAGGAGCTCAAAGTAAATACCGGAGAAAAATGCCCTTGTGCTTCTGGCAGGGGCAGAGAAAAAGGAGTTATTTTAAAATATACCAGAGCCCTCTGATCTTGGCCAGACCTTCCCTCAGGAAAACCTAATCTGCTAAGGGTATTATGGTTTTAGCTCTTCTATTTATGTCTATGATTCACTTTCAGTTAATTTTTATATGTGAGGAAAGGGTCCAGTTTCATCATTTTGCATGTTAATATCCAGTTGTCCAACACTATTTGTTGAGAAAACTATTTTTTCTCCTTGAAATTGCTATGGCATCCTGTTGAAAACAAACTGAGTGCTTATTTCTGCACTCTCAGTATTATCCAATTGATCTATACGTCTATCCACATGACAGTACCACACTGGCTTGATTACTGTAAAATGGCACATTACTGTGCATGGCACAAATTTTAAAAAGAAACAAGTGAAATTCATTTCAACTATGTATTTTTAACCTGATACATCTAAAACATTATCATTTTAGCATGTAGCCAATATAAATTCTTAATGAGCTTTTTTAATTTTTCAAGTATTTTTTGATATGGACCATTTTAAAGTCTTTGTTTAATTTGTTGCAATATTATTTCTATTTTATGTTTTGTTTTTTTGGCCATGAGGCATGCAGGATCTTAACTCCTAGACCAAAGATGGAACTTGCACCCCCTGCAAGGCTGGAAGGCAAAGTCTTAACCACTGGACAGCCAGGGAAGTCCTCACATTACTTTTTAAATTAACCTTTACATTCCACGTTCTATATGTATAACACAGTTCAGACTTCCACATTTCTAGTTCTCGATCGCCATATGTGGCTAGTGGTTACCATATCATCCCTTCCCTAGGAGAAAACATAGGAGCATATTTTCATAACCTTGTGGTAGCCAGTGATTTTTTTAAAAACAGTAAAAAAAATCAAGCACTAATCATAAATGAAACAAATTATAAACTTAACTAATAAGATAAAGTATTTCTGTTCAAATGTACTCCTAAGTGAATGATTATTCAAGCCCATTATAGATTGGGAAGATAATTCAGTATGTACATTCAACCAAGGGCTCATATCCAAAATATTTAAACTGATGACTCTATTGTCTTGTAAAGAGTCAAAGTTTTGATTGCGAATTTCAGAAAACTTTATGAAGGTTTGTTGTATGTAATTTAGTTATCATGGAAATGTAAGAAAACACCACTATCCAACTACTAGAATGGGAAAAAATGACAATACTAAGACAATTTTAAAACTACTGGAATTCATAATTTGCTTGTAGGGAGTGTATATCTGTACGACCATTATGGAAAAACTGTTCGACAATGTCCTTTAACACTTAGCATTTGTTCCTTTATGGCACTTCTAAGTATATGCCAAACAAAAATGAGTACGTATATCCAACAATATATATGTTTTAAAATGCTTATTTAAGAACAATTTATAGCTGCCCCAAACGACAAAACCCCCAACACTCATCAACAATAACATGGACAATCATATAATGATATATTCACCAATAGACTATATTAAACAATGGAAAGGAACACACAATGTGTATAGCACTCACAGATGCAACATTCAGGAAAACAAGCCAGATGTGTAAGTTCACCTATACTATCACCTCATTTATATAAATCAGAAGGAAAAGCAGTGAAACTGGGATTCTGCCACCAGAATAATGGGGATTTTGTGAGGATTACTGAGAGAGAACAAGAGAGGCTTTCACATTGCTGGAAATATTCTGTATCTTAAATGTGTGATAATTGCACCTGGGTAGGCATATGGAGAATTTTATCAGCTGATACACCTAAGATTTGTACATTTTATTGCATGCACGTTACACTTCAATACAATTTTTGAAAACTTTAAAAGTATAATATGAGGCAATGAAAGATTCCTGTAGGTCAAACAACTCAGGAGTGATAGGAATAAAAATTTAATGATGTAGAAGATAAGTCTTTTCAAGGAAATAAAGATTGCTTGGACTAGAGCATGATACAGACCTTTCTAAGCTGTTTTATCCACCATTTTTTAGTCAATTTGGTTTGAATTTAAATTATCTTTATATTATGGCAGTTTTGATAACTAAATTGCTTCCATGATTTGAAATCTCCAGATATATTTAAGGGAAGGAAGAAAATAATTGCTATAATGAGTGAAAAAGAAGCCTTTCTGCCTCGAGCTTGCAAAGATAAGAGGGTATTTAATGGAGCTTTTCGTTTAACTTTAAAAGCATCCTGCATGGGGGAAACCTCCTTCCATATTATTTAATGATCCAGGAAGAGTATTCATGAATAGCAATCTAGTGTGCTATCTGTAGGGTAGGAAGAAAGCAGAAAAAGTAAGTGAAATGATAATTATGCTTATGCATATGCTTATGGCTTATGCCATAAAAGACCCAGTAGCATTTATCCTGTCAGAACTGGGCTAGAGAGACTTCCCTGGTGGTCGAGTGGTTGAGTCTGTTCTCCCAAGGCAGGGGGCACAGGTTCAATTCCTGGTCAGGGAACCAAAATCCTAAGTGCTATAGGATATGACCAAAAGGAAAAAAAAAAAAAAACCTGGACTAGAGAAAGATAAAATGGAAGCAAAGGAACACACATTAGGTGTGATATATGGGTACATTCAGTCCTTCATTCTGAACAGCTACTCTAAAGTGAAGGTCCCCAAACTTTGGCACCAGGGGCCAGTTTCAAGAAAGACAATTTTTCCATGGACTGGGAGTGGGGATGGTACAGGTGGTAACATGAGCCATGGTTCAGGCAGGGGCTGGGGACCCGTGCTTTAAAGGGTCCACTGACTCTCACACATGACCAGACAGGGAAGGATGAAAATGGAATACATCAAGAAGTTTACAAAGACCCTGGAGAGTATCTGGTCTGTTTCTCTGTGTTCCCAGAAGCAATTATTTAAGCTTTGTGTCTCAGAACAAATTCCCTAGAAGGAGAACTTGAAACAGGGATTCCTTTGCTTGTGATTTCCTGAAGGAGTCGTCTCCAGTGGAATTTGTAAGAGGCAAAGGGAAGCAGAGAGAGAAGTCAGGCATAGGTCTGGGTCCTGTAGAGTTGGGACGAGCCTCAGTCTGATCCCAAGGGGGCTCTGGATTGGGCATCAGCCACAAGGCTGCCCTAACCAGAAGCAAGAGGCGTGCGTATGTGAGCTCTTAGATCGTTTCATCTTGTAGGCCTGGGGCAGGAGAAGGGCAAGGGTGCATTCACAGGAGAAGGAGCAGCGGTGAGCTCTGAGCGGTGGCTGAACGGGTGCACCAGCCGGATGAGGGGAGGGGAGGGGTGCCCGCAGCGCACATGCGCTTTCCAGAACCGTGGAAGGAGGGCGTCTTAACCTCGCCCTTTCTCGCTTACCCGTGGCAAGTGAGCAGGTGTCTACCTGCATCACATTAGGTTCAGTTCAGTTCAGTTCAGTCGCTCAGTCGTGTCCGACTTTTTGCGACCCCATGAACTGCAGCCCGCCAGGCCTCTCTGTCCGTCACCAAATCCCGGAGTTCACTCAGACTCACGTCCATCGAGTCAGTGATGCCATCCAGCCATCTCATCCTCTGTCGTCCCCTTCTCCTCCTGCCCCCAATCCCTCCCAGCATCAGAGTCTTTTCCAATGAGTCAATTCTTCTCATGAGGTGGCCAGAGTACTGGAGTTTCAGCTTTAGCATCATTCCTTCCAAAGAAATCCCAGGACTGATCTCCTTCAGAATGGACTGGCTGGATCTCCTTGCAGTCCAAGGGACTCTCAAGAGTATTCTCCAACACCACAGTGTTACTTAAACTTTGGCAGCTTACAAAAATGATGTATCATTATGATCAAATCACCAATTTAACACTTTCTTTAAATGGACTCAGCATTTTTTTTTTTTGTAAATAAATTACACTTTGAAAGTAACACTGTCTGTGAAATTATTGTATATTTGGGTTACTACAATCTTAATATATAGGCAGAAACAAGCACAGCTATTATTATTTAAGCACAATGTATAGGCATGATCCGAAAGCCTCTCTCAGGACACCAGTAGTCCAAGGAAGCTGTGTTAGTTTCAAGTATACAGCAAAGTGATTCAGTTACATACACATATACATACATATATTCTTTTTATTCACATTCTCTTCCATTATAGGTTATTACAAAATACTGAGTTTGGTTCCCTGTGCTGTACAGCAGGTTCGGGTGTGCGTGCTAAGTTGTTTCAGTCGTAGCCTACTCTTTATGACCCAATGGACTGTAGCCCACCAGGCTTCTCTCTCCATGAAATTCTCCAGGCAATAATACTGGAGTGGGTTGCCATGCCCTCCTTCAGGGGATCTTCCCGACCCAGGGATCAAATCCACGTCTCTTATGTCTCCTGCATCGGCAGGCAGGTTCTTTACCACTAGTGCCACCTGGGAAGTCCATAGAGTAGGCAATTGCTGTTTATCGATTTGATGTATAGTAGCACACGTGCATTAATCCCAAACTCCTAATTTACCTCTCCCCTTCATCTTCTTCGGTAACCATAAGTTTGTTTTCTATGTCTGTGAATCTATTTCTGTTTTCTAAATAAGTTCATGTGTATAATTTTTTTAGCTTCCATCAATAAGTGATATCATATGACACTTGTCTTTCTTTGACTGACTTACTTCACTTAATATGACAGTCTTTGGATCCATCCCTGTTGCTACAAATGGCATTATTTCATTTTTTATGGCTGAGTAATATTCCATTTTGCATATGTACCACATTTTCTGTCAATGGAAACAAGTTGCTTCCGTGTCTTCGTTCTTATAAATAGTGCTGCTATGAACATTGAGGTGCTTTTGAATTAGCGTTTTCAGTTACTAGAGGATGCTGCAATCTCAACCCTGAGCATATATCCAGAGAAAACTCCAATTAGATAGGTAAATTTTGATATTTTAGGTGGGGAGATCATAGATCCTGCCCAGGAGAGTTAGAGGAGGAGAGGATGAAAATATTGGGATAAATATACAAAAGAAAGTTGAGGAGAAGTGATCAGGATGCCAAGGAAAGTATCAAAATCTAGCCTAGCTACATTTCAGTGATTAAGACACACTGATATTAGTGAAAATATGGACTTGTAGACTGCTGGAATAAAATATAAATCACACCTTTATAGTCAATTGTTTTATGGCAAAATTACCAGCACAATATAACGGAACAGTTAAAAGAAAGTCAACAAATGATGCTAAACTGGATATTCATGGGCCAAGAAAAAACCCACTGGTCATTATTGACACTATGCACAAAAAGTAACTCCAAACAGATTATTGCCATAAGAGTAAACTTATAACTATAAAACTTTGAGAATAAAACCAGAAAATATCCTTGTGATTTTTGGCTAAACGAAGATTGCTTACAACACAAAAACAAGAACCATTTAATTTACAGGGTAAATTAAATTGCATCTATTTTTTTCTTAAAGCTCTTTAAAAGGCATTATTAAGAAAGCAAAGAAAGGAAGTGACAGTGACAAAATACTTGCAGAACATGTATATCAGACAAAGGACTTGTATCCAGAATATATTTTTAAAAGAACACTATAACACAATAAGAAGACACACAAGCTAATAAATTATGGGCAAAAATGTGAACAGAGACTTCACTAAAGAAGATATGCAAATGGCCAATAAGCACATGAAAAGATGCTCAATACCATTAGTCATCAGGGAAATGCAAACTAAAACCACAAAGAGATACCAGTNCCAGGTTATTGCCGGGCTTTGTGAAAAGCATACAAGCAGGACCAATACTGCAGAGAAAGGGTTGGGGGAAAAGAAAGAAGAAAAACAGATCTTTTCTGGGGATTAATTTACAAGGATTTTTCTGTTTCTATATATATAAGCCTCACTAGCTGCAGCCAAATCACTATCATCAACCCCAAAATCATCATCGACAACCACTGAAGTAATAGAAACTGTGTAAGAATCCAAGGAATTGGAGGAGTGTTTGGAAGGGTGGGCTGGGGCAGGAAGTAAAAATTTAATGTTGAGTTTTGGCATTGTTATAGCCCTGCTGTTCTATAAGTGTATGTCTGCAGTCCATGGAAAGAAGCTGTGGGTAGAAGAGGTGCAGTCAAATGTATAGGTACCTATCACAAAAGCTAAAGAAAAGTGTACCAGGAAACTGATCTCATCTTGCATAGTCTGAATTCTCTGAATTAGGAGAAGCCATCATCTCAAATCCATGCTTTTTGGTCAGCTCTGTGATGTGGATGTCAGCACCAACCAAAAGGGAGCAAAGATGGAAGAACATTTTCAGGGTGCCTCCCGGAGGGTGAGTGTGGCTGATCTATGAACCAGGAGGGAAGATGGAGACAGCTAAAACCTATATGATGTTGCAGGGAATGGGACAAAGCTAGGTGCCAAGAGCTGTCCAAACCAAGTTTATAGGGAGAATAAGCCAGACTGAGAAGTGTGGGTGAGGAATGGATGAAGCATAAAATACATGGAGGAAAGGATGTGAGACGGGCCTAAAAGTGTGGGCAGAGGCCAGGTCATGAAAAGGCTTCACATCCATGCTAGGGAGTCGCAACTTTATGCTGAAGATAGTGGGGAGACATGAGTCTTAGGGCATGGGAAGATCTTATTGTCGTTGTTCAGTTGCTAAGTCAAGTCCGACACTTTTTGAAGATCTTAAGGGGCTTCTAAAGAGATGAGGTGGCAGCCCATCAGGCTCTGCCATCCCTGGGATTCTCCAGGCAGGGACACTGGAGTGGGTTGCCATTTCCTTCTCCAGTGCATAAAGTGAAAAGTGAAAGTGAAGTTACTCAGTCATGTCAGACTCGCAGCAACCCCACGGACTGCAGCCCACGAGGTTCCTCCATCCATGGGATTTTCCAGGCAAGAGTACTGGAGTGGAGTGCCATTGCCTTCTCCGAAAGAGATGATTATGCTTAGAGTATAAAGAATGGATCGGAGGGGACCAAAACTGAGGGTAGGGAAACTAGTGAAGATAGCTACACTGGTCCAGGTAGGAATGATGATTAACTGACTTTCTGATCAGACAGAGGTGGAGAAACGAGGAAAATAAATTAGATGGAGTCCAGAAAGCAGAATTGGCATGGATTAGTGTGATACACTGATTGGTCACAGTGTTTCCCTGTTTTGCTATTTGAAACTTGACAGAGCAATGTCTCAGCCTCACCGTGGTTTCTCTCATGGGAGGTCTAATGCTTTTTTCTAAATTGTCCATTTACTGATAGGTCCAAATATTTGGGGGAGCATCCTCATGCATCTTTCCTTGAATTTAAAGACTGTGGTACCATTATGAGAAGCTGGATCACCTAGTATTGTCTAGGAGGATATATTAAACCACTGAGCTCTAGAGCTAGGCACTTGGATATTGCAGACAAAATCAAGTCAAGAAACTTAGTCAAGATTATCCTGCCCCCATGGCTGCAGTGCATGTCACCTTTCTGTGACCACTATTATATCCAAAGCACATGTGAGCGTTTGTTCTGTCTGCCTCAGCTGTCGATGCAAACTTCTGCTGTGGTTACAGTGCTTTTTCCCCAGTCTTCCACTAATCCCAACAGTAATCTGCTCAGTGAGGGGTGTAACTGAAAGAATTGTTGGAGGCTCCCAACATTAAATATTCAGATCCAATCACACTGTTTCTTCCTGGGAATGTAGAAACGTCCTAGAATGTAAGATAGAAGAGTTTCCACTCTCTGCTGTCTCAGGAAGCCACAGCCATTATTTCTGTACAATGGTTATGTCTTGGGTAAGATTCATAGAAGCTGAACTTGAGGTGATGATTCATGAACAAGTGATTCATTAAGAAAGTTCTTCTAGGGAAAAGCTGCAATGGAGTAAAGTAGGGAAGAGGGAGGAAGCCAAGTAAGGATATGGTTTCAGGCAAAGCCCCAGTCTCAGCCTGATCCTACAGGAAGCTAAGGTGTGCAAGTTCCACATTGGAGTTTTCCTTGACTCAAAGCAAGGGAGCTGTTTTGTCCTACTTATTGGCCAAGTGCCAGTCCGGGGGCTATGAACTACCAGGTACTTCCTGATCTCTGCTAGTGATGTGGGCAAAGAAGTTTCAGAATCCTAAGGGCAGCCATGCAATGATGCCTGCAGGTATGAGTTTTAAGGCACACAGAACTGAGGGATGGGGAAGCAGAGAGGGTAAGAGGGACCTCAAGGAACCTTAGCAAAACCCTGGAAATGCTCAAAGTTTACTTCTTTGTGCATGAAGTTGTTCAACCATATTTTGTAATTTCCTGATGCTCTTTTCATAAGTTCCTCATTGAATTAGTTGGCTCTGGGGTTTTTGTCATGTCAGGTCATTTTCCCATCCAATCATATTCTCAACTTCTTGAGCTTAAAGGGAGGAGGAAGGGACTCTTGGTTTTCCCCTCCCCCATAGCCCTGAATTCTTTATATAAATCCCCACATAACTATCAACCTCTACGTTTCAATATTGTTTCTCTCATGTACATCCAACACTGAAGTTCCCAGCTCATCAGAAACTCTGTTACCATCAAATTTGGGGGTGAAGAAAGAGTCTGGAATGATACCCAGGATTCTGACTCCATCCCCTGAGCCCTAGAGCCCTGGCTTCTCTGAGAATTCCTGCAACCAAAGAGCAGGCTTGGGAGTCTGAGCTCCTTGCAGGCAATTTCCCTAGTTCATACAAATTTAAAGAACAAGAAATTGACAGATTGGGAGATACTCTTGGGCTTCCTGAGGAGCTTGAAAACTTAGGAGTGAACTTCAGAGAGGACCTTCAAGCTAGATCGTCTCTTGAAACTAAAGATATAAAGAAAGCACAGGCATATTTTTGTCCTGCAATACACATTTCCTACAACTATAGAGCAATAGAGCTAAATCAGAACTATGTGATCATCTCATTATATCCTTCCTGTTACAAGCCCAGAAAAGCTAGGTGACATGCCCTGGGTCACCTGGTTAATTGGTTCCAAAGGCAGTGCTAGAATCAAGGTCTTATGATTTCTATCAAGGCAAATACTTTTCTAAATTTGAAGATAAAAATGGCCATTAAAATTCTCTAGATTTTAGTGGCCAAATTTTATCATTTTATTATAAATGATAAATATCAAAATAAATGATATTTTATTATCATAATATTATAATTTATTAACTTTCTACCTCCAATCTTCATACTTTTCATGAAAACCATTAAGCTTCTTTAAGTGATTTCTGTTTGCTTCAGAAACTATTGTCTAAATATATCTAATTGAAGTATTTATAGTTAGTCATCAATCAGTTTATAAATACTGAATATTCTCATGAATTCAAAAGAGGTCAAAGAATTACTCTTTTGAAGATAGTTGAGGCAACATTTAAGCATATACACCAATTATCAGAAATACATCTTTCTGGCTATATTATTTCTGTATGTCCAGTCACCCAGCTCAGGAACCAGATGCACTGCCTAGGTATTCCCTGATATTTCCAATTCCACTGCTGCTTAGTTCTGTGGCCCTGGAGAAATTATCTAATCTTTCTAAACTCCAGTTTCCTCATCTGTAAAATGAGCATACTAACAGACTCTCCCTTACAGAGTTGTGAATGGATAGAAATTCATGCTGCATATAAAGCCTTCAGCGCAATACCTGGTATATAAGTATCCACAAATGGTAGTTATTTTCAATTATTTTATCCCACAATTAAAATNTGGTTGGATCTCCTTGCAGTCCAAGGGACTCTCAAGAGTCTTCTCCAACACCACAGTTCAAAAGCATCAATTCTTCAGCACTCAGCTTTCTTCACAGTCTAATTCTCACATCAGTACATGACCACTGGAAAAACCATAGCCTTGACTAGACAGACCTTTGTTGGCAAAGTAATGTCTCTGCTTTTCAATATGCTATCTAGGTTGGTCATAACTTTTCTTCCAAAGAGTAAGTGTCTTTTAATTTTATGGCTGCAGTCACCATCTGCAGTGATTTGAGAGCCCAAACAAATAAAGTCTGACACTGTTTCCACTGTTTCCCCATCTATTTCCCATGAAGTGATGGGACCAGATGCCATGATCTTCATTTTCTGAATGTTGAGCTTTAAGTCAACTTTTTTCACTCTCCACTTTCACTTTCGTCAAGAGGCTTTTTAGTTCCTCTTCACTTTCTGCCATAAGGGTGGAGTCATCTGCATATCTGAGGTTATTGATACTTCTCCTGGCAAACTTGATTCCAGCTTGTGCTTCTTCCAGCTGAGCATTTCTCATGATGTACTCTGCATGTAAGTTAAATAAGCAGGGTGACAATACACAGCCTTGATGTACTATTTTCCTATTTGGAACCAGTCTGTTGTTCCATGTCCAATTCTAACTATTGCTTTCTGACCTGCATATAGTTTCTATATTTATGTATTGGCTTATTCTGGACATTTCACATAAATGGAATTACATAATATGCAATCATTTGGGTCTGACTTCTTTTACTTAATGTTATATTCTCAAGCTTCATCCATGTTTTACTATGTGTCAGTGTTTTATTCCTTTGTTATGACCAAATTATAGTCCATTTTATGGCCATATCACATTTTGTTTATCCATCCTTCAGTTGATGGGCATTTAGATTATTTCCCTTTTTGGTTATTATAAATATGCTGCTATGAACATTCATGAATAAATTTTGTGTGAATATATATTTTCAGTTCTCTTGAGTTTAGAAGAGAAATATTGGCTCATGTACTAACTCCATGTTTAAAGTTTTGATGAATTAACAAACTTTTCCAAAATGACTGCACCATTTTACATTTTTACCACAGGGTAAAATGTTCCCATTTATTCATATCTTCAGCACTAATTATTATGTGTTCTTTTGACTATAGCCATCCTAGAGAGTGTGAAACAGTATCACATTATTTTGATTTGCCTTTCTTAAATGACTGGTGATGCTGGGCATCTTTCTGTGTTCTTATTCACCGTGCGGACATTCTTCACTGAATTGTCTGTTCAATTCCTTTCTACATCTTTTACTGGATTTGTTTGTCTTTTTATTATTGGATTGTAAGAATTCCTTGATGTTTATTGGGTATTATTGTATGGATCACATAACGTTCCAGAAGCTGCAAACACAAAGATGGAAATATAGACCAAGTTCTGCTTCTGTTAACTTCCTTTCTAGAGAAGGTATAGACAAGCAAAACAGCAAGCAAGTAAATGGACAATAAAGGCGTCTGAGAGCAGTAAATATTATAAAGGAAAGAAAATGGGGAATATAACTGTGACAGGAATCATGGGAACAATATAAGACATGTAGATAGGGAAAGACATAGTCTGAGTTGAAATGTACAGCAATAGAAATAACCTATCATGGGAGATAAGCTACAGTTGAAAAGATGTACCAACATTTCAGTAACACGGGCAAAAAAGAAAACTGCCTTTGGAAATAAAATATATCCCATAGCCAGAAGATTCCCTTTTAGCTTAATGACATTTCTGGTAGAATTTTTGGTCAACTTGGTCCTAAATCTGCAAGTATACAACAGTATATAACTTATGCCGAGAATTCCTTTTACATGTTATCAGGTAAACAAATTTGACCTTGATATATTTTGAAAAACATATTGTACCTCTTGAATTCAAGGCCCATGCAGTGCTTTTTACAGCTTATTGGGTAAGGACATATTTATTAAGTATATACATTTCAAGGCTAGTTCTCACCCGATTAAAGTAATGAGGCCAAAGGGCAAGGTATTGCTTTAAATTATCCTTTTTTAAAGAAAATAGATACCATGGGAAAAATCATACATTCAGCAAAGTCAGAACCAAGTTCTATGCTCCTGATATTGAACTTTCTTTCAAATCATTTTTCAAAACAAATCCATAAAATATGAAGTGACCGTGTTTCCTATTTGCAAACAATGCATAAAACATAAAGTAACAGGCACAATATTCACATTTTAAAAATGCAGTTTGGAATATAGTGTTCCCTTGCTTGTTCTGAAGCTGGCTGCCAGAGGAAATGAATAACAAGATCAGAAAAATCCAATAAAGGTTAAGTGTGCCTGTGGGTAATTTCCTCATCATTTGGGTGTTGTTCCACTTAGATGAAGGACAGATACCTGAAACCACTGCACACATTCCACTATAATCTAAGGGAAGAAAGCTCTCTGTTCAAAAATCCAATCTAATACATCTAAAACTATTCAACCAAGCACTCAACAACACCTTATTATGAAGGCTGGTGTTTTTATGAAATTGATGAAGAGCATAAATTCAAAACTGAAGTTAGCAAAAATGCCCCAGGAATAACTATATTATGAAAAGTAGTATCTGTTATTAGTGGTCATTCACTTCAGCTCAGTTCAGTCTCTCAGTCGTGTCCAACTCTTTGCGACCCCATGAATCGCAGCACGCCAAGCCTCCCTGTCCATCACCAACTCTCAGAGTTTACTCAGACTCACGTCCATCTAATCAGTGATGCCATCCAGTCACCTCAGCCTCTGTCATCCCCTTCTCCTCCTGCCCCCAATCCCTCCCAGCATCAGACACCCACTTTTTAAACAACTATTTATTGGATATCCTGTACCAGATGCCACCTGTAGATTCTAGGACACAAAAATGAGAACAAGAGACAAAAGCTTTGTTTTCCACTTCTACTAATAATTTTTATTTATTTTAAACTTTTTATTTTGTATTGGAGCATAGCTGATTAACAAGCAAAGTTGTGATAGCTTCAGATAAACAGCAAAGTGACTCAGGCATACATATAGATGTATTCATTCTCACCCAAACTCCCCTCCCATCCAGGCTGCCACATAACATTGAATAGAGTTCCATGTGCTAGACAGTAGGTCCATGTTGGACAAAACCTTTTTCTTAAAGAGACATTCTATTGGAGGACACAGATAATAAACAAATAAATAAGAAAACTTTGAAATGTAATGCATTCTACATAGAAAAGAGGGGTTAGACATAATGATAGGAAGAATGGGGTTGGGCAAATTTAGGTTAGGGTGATTAGTAAAGATCTTTGTGAAACTATTTAATGAGAATTGAAAGACTAGACTTGGATGAAATGTTTCATGCTGTGTTTTTGCACGTCACATGTGTGTGTTGTATATCCCTTTTTTACTACTATTAAAGAACGAATTCTAGTGGTTTTTCACTATGCTTTTCTAAAAAGGTTTAAATCAATTATTATTACTGAGAAAATATTAGCATACTAAAACAATTTCTACATTTGTATGTCTAATACTTTATAAAAAACTAGCTCTATTATATCCAATATTATCCTATTCCAATAGTTAAAGGATCTGCTTGCTTAGTTTTTGTGTCAGTTATTTATTGTCATAATAATGCTATGTGACAAATCACCCCAAAACTCAGTGCTTAAAAAATCATTAATTCCAGTTCATGTTATCTCTTGGTAGACACAACAAGAACTGACTTAAATGGGCTTGGCTCAAAACTGTATGGTAGATATAGGTCCACCCTGAGTGTTTTTCATCCTCATTAAAGCAGGAGCTACATTTCAGGTGGCCTGGGAGATCCCATGGACAGAGGAGTCTAAAGGGCTACAGTCCATGGGGTTGCCAAAGACTCAAACACGACTCAGTGACTAAACAACATTTCAGGTAGAAGTGCAGAATCACAAAAGACTGGCTCTAAACATGAGGCACACTTCAAGCATCTGCCTGTGTCACATGTACTAACATCCCATTTAGCAAAGCAACTCACCTGGTCGAGCCCTAAGTCAAGTGAGGGGGCAACACCTTGCCCATGATGTGACCTAAGGCATCTCATTGCCAAGCTCAGCATCAGTGGGACACAGTAACATCTCCCTTGCAGTTAGAGGGAGAAAGAAAACATTTGTCACACGAAGGCCCAGTCTACTACACCTTTTACTCATCAACTATATAGAGAGCCTCTAGTGTGTTCAACAGTGTTATGTCCTGTGCGATATAAAACCATAGGATAGAAGCACTTTTGTGTGCAAGGAAACTCACTTATGTATGCTTACTTGAGTCAGCAACACAAGATGGCAAGTGAGAAGTGTATTTTCAAAGAATCAGATAAAAAAGGTTTTGGGCATTAAAAGAAGGATGATATTATAGACATTCTTCATCTTACCTTGTCTTTTCAATATAGATCTTTTTAAGCTGAAAAAATATATATATATACATACTCCCTAGCATTTCCATACATAGCCATACAGACACAAACCCATGTATATGGGATACCTCTTACTGGATGTTGAACATGTATTATATAATGTTCTGTATTAGAAGATTCTGTCAATTTCCCCTGTCAATTCCTCCTTGCCTGACATTTACATATATTTATTGATGGTTTTACATCTCAAGAGCCTGCCATCCTTGGTCTACAGGCTTTGTCTGCCCCTGGGTGAATGGATAGCCTGTACATGGGGTTGGCCAGAGGGTGATGGATTTAAAGCCCTGGGAATTACTCTTAGTCACTGATGGACCAGAGCTGATGGAAACACGCCTCAACTCCTTGCCCCGAGGCTCACTACAAGCTCCCCCGCAGAACGGCGTTCTAGTCACTCATGGTGGAACCTGGTTTATTAACACAACCTCTTTGACTGTCTTCTTTTCCTTGTCTCTTTTCTCCAGTCCTTACCAGTGTGTTTCATGAGATCACCTTTTGAACAAATTAATTGCTACTTGTTACTTGGATCCTTGTTTTGGGGTTTGCTTCTGGGTATTCCCAACTAAGATCATTAAAGAGACTGAAATAACACAAAATGATGATGTTGAAACATATTTGAGATGGAAACATCAAACCCAAATCAAAAAGCCTTGAGGCAACCACTGTTTGACTTGGTATCTGGCTTGGAGCTTTTTATCTGTGCTTAGTATCTGTATAAAAAGCAGAAGTTTCCATCTCTACAGAACACATCATATGCCTTATCAAGCAATGAATTTCAAGTTAAATTTCCATCACCAAGAAAGGTTATACACATCCAGCTAAAGGAATTGGGGGATAAATTCTTGTATAAACCTGAAATCTTGAAGAAAACAGAACCACGTATCTGTAGAATCTTACCATCTATTTCCTCTATACCACTATTAATTCTACAAACATTTAGTAAAACTTTACTATGTGAACAATACTATTCTATTTTTTTGAGATTTATCATTAGATTGAGACCTGGTTCCTCCTGTCCTCTACTTATAATCCAGTTAAGAGTCAGGCATGAAAGAAGATAATAAAAATTAAAGTGTAATCTGAAAGTGAAAGTCACTCAGTTGTGTCTGACTCTTGGCAATCCAGTGGACTATACAATCCATGGAATTCTCTAGGCCAGGATACTGGAGTGGGTAGATCTTTCCAACCCAGGAATTGAACCCAGATCTCCCACGTTGCAGGCTGATTCTTTAAATTGTAATGTAAACTATGGCAAATGTCATAATTGAGGAATTAGCACCCTGCTGTCTGCATGCACCAACCTAACCTTGAAATGGAAATTGTTAACAAGATAATTTCACATGAGCAGTCAATTATACCTTCGAATGTATTTTTGAAAAGAGAGAAAAGCCGTGGCTGAAAATATAAAATAAAAATTAAAATAAAGACATATATAGTTTAGCATTCATTCTTTTGTTATCATCAAAAGACTCTTTTCTTAGAAATGGTCTAACATTAGAACCAACTTTGTGAAATTTGGATCAGGCAAAATTTAGCCAGAAAGACAGAATGGGGATGTTTGATTCAGGGACAGAGAGCTTGTTGCACAGGTCCTGAAGGACAGAGGGGTCTAAGAGGAAGGTGGATGTCCCCTCTGGCTACGGCAGCCCCCGGCAGTGGAGACTGGCCTTGAGGCACGTGCCAGCAGAAAGTAAAAGGAACCCCTTTTTTCCCTCCTTCCCATTGTCCCATCTGTCCTTGGGTCAACCCAGTGAGACATGGTGTCAGTGGAAGCCTGGGAAACAGCCCATGAGGGGCAGCCCCTCTGGCCCAGGGACTGAGTCAGGGGCAAGATAAGAAAGTGATGGAGGGCACCCCAGCCCACGACCAGCATGGGAGCTCAGGTTCACATCTAGATTTTCTCTGCAAAAAAGCCTACTCCTCTCCTGAAAAATTACAATCCAGAAAAGCCTTTCTATATACATATATATATATATATATATATAGTTCTATCTATATATACACAGTTCTATATATATAGTTTGAAATTCTGGCTTTGTAACATCAGTGAGCTAAAGTGAACAAATATCTATTACCTGAAATTCATACTGTAGCTTCAAGTGAAAATGATTCTTAATCTTTCTCAGATACAGCTTTCTAATGAATGTAAGCACATTCACATCTTTAGGTCTTGGTGTTTTGATCTACTTTGTATTTTGGATGAAAGTGTGTTCCCTTTCCTGGATGCTGTCTTGTTCCCAAGGTGATCACTTCTCTCCTGCTTTTTCTTTCAATGCATTAATTACTTCTCAGACCTATGCAGGGTTTAGCCCCTCCTCCCATTCCCCTGGGCACATTGAAATAATTGGCTTTTTTTTTGTTTTTAATATAAGCTACAGCAGAAATGCAAGAAGGTGGGGAGGGGGAATGGGGGTATTCAAGACAAGTTGTTTAAAGGAGGATGCAAAGGCAAAACATCAGTCACCAGTAATTGGTTGTCCCCTGATACAACCAACACTAGCTTTCTGCTTTTGTGGACTGTAAAATATGTTGTGGCATCAAAGTTGTTATAATCCCACTTCCTCCCTCCTTCTTTCTTTTCCTTCTTCTTTCTCTCTTATTTTGCCACCTGCATCCCCCTTCCCTCTCTCCCTTCCTCCCTTCTTTCCTTTCTTTCTCTTGGTTTCTTCTCTGTTAATACTCTGAATTTTCCCTAAAATATTTCAGATTATAAATTTATAATCTAGCTAGAGATGCACATTAAATGATTAGAGAGCAGTAAAACATAATAAGGTGATAATTATGCAGCCAGTATCACTAAGGAGAAAAAGAGAGGAGATGGCTGTGTGAGGAGCTGCAGCAATCAGATTTCATGTGCACTCTGAGAGGGGACCATGACCTTGAAGATGAGAGAATTAGGCCAGTGGCAAGTCAAAGGGAGAGTATGGCAGAGTGAAGGCTGGGCAGGGTAGGACCACAGCCACAGGAAAGAGGCGAGCATGCAGAAGACGGACAGGTGTCTTAGGACCCTCCTTCCTGATTCCACTGCTGTAACCTACCAGGCTCCTCTGTCCGTGGGATTCTCCAGGCAAGAGTACTGGAGTGGGTTGCCATTTCCTTCTCCAGGAGATCTTCCCAACCCAGGGATCGAACCCGGGTCTCCCGCATTGCAGGCAGACACTTTACCATCTGAGCCACCAGGGAAGCTGCACCCATCCCCTAGTCTTTTAAAATCTCTAGTGATAAGCTAGGCAGCATTTTCACCCAAGCATCCCTAGCCAGTGACCATTCAAGGCAGTTGCATAAACTCCAGGCCATCCACTTGAAAGATTCTTCTTATTTATCATTTCTGAAATTTTCACTGTTTTATCCCCAGCTTTCTTTTAAACACCTACCTGTAGAACATAAAATTCTATAGCTTTCCCAAATGTGGCCATGAAATTTGTTCAGAATCAGGTTTTTTACCTCCCCTAACCAGGAAAAGCAAACGTTAGTGAACAAAGTACCAGTCCAACTAGATACACTTGGAAAATTACTTGGCCAAAAAGAAAAAAAAAATTCATTTTTAACAATAATCATCACAGAAAAGAGAAGGGAGAGATATGTTTTTAATATAATGAAGCTGTCCCCAAACTTTACTGAAATCAGAGTCCAATTTAACCTCGGGATGAATCTTAACACTTCTTTTTCATCGTCTCAACTTTTCTATGGTTTTTCAAGAATTATTCTTGAACCAAGCTTTTAGGTTTCATTCTGAGACTGGGACACCTGACTCTCTTTGTCATCATTTTACAAAGAGATGTACCATGTCTCCAGGGCCTAATTGTTGAAGATTCTGCTTTCATGATGTGATCAAGAGTTTTCAAAGACAGCTCAAATTAAACTGAAGATTCCACCTCAATTTCTGTCTTGATAACACTGAGCAAACATTTTAGGCCTGTTCTAAGCTTGGACTTGGATATATAATCTTATTTCTATTTTTTAAAAAACAAATCATCCAGGGACTTCCCTGGTGGTTCAGTGGTTAAGAATCCACCTTGCAGTGCAGGAGATGCATGTTCAATACCTGGTTGGGGAACTAAGACCCCTTGTGCTGCAACTACTGAGCCCACGTCTATGCCCTGCAAGGAAGGATGCCACACAAAGCAATGAAGTTCCTGCATGTCAGGTAAACCCGATACAGCCAAAGAAATGAATATTCTTGTAAAACCCATACTATCCTTTTTTTATCCTTTCATGAGTGCTTACACATCTGAAGCATGAGGGGCAGTGGAATATCCATTCAGTCATAGAGGAGGGTATTTGGTTAAGTCCACTAATTTGCTCAGCGAAGGATCACACCTGCCAACCTGATAAGAAGCATCATTCATATTTCCATCCCAGCAAAACTGCAAATTACCCTTAGGAAGAGATCGTCAGGGAAGTTCTTCAGTGGGAGACAAATATTAAATCTATAAGTACTAAGCTGCCAGTATGCATTGATTTAATTTTGCCTCCTTTCTTCACTCGGGGTGGTGATTAAGAGCATGGGCCCCCAAAACCAGATTGCCTGGCAGACCACAAACCTGAATGCACACTGCATTAATTACTAAATATGAGAGCTTGAGCAAATTTTCTCACTTCTCTTTGCCCTCATTTTCCTAATATAAACTACTGACAATAGTAATACCTACATCACAGCATTGTTATTTGGAATAAATAGGATGATACATGTAAGAGTAAGACATGGAAGAGTACTTGGCTTATAATAAGCACTCGGTAAATGCTAGTTTATTATCTCTATCCGTTAATTACCCCCATTCCACTTCACCCTTGGGTTGAACATCATTTACATGATTTTCTAATGACTATTTCCAAAGCATGTTATCATGCAAAATAGATCAAATGAGCTCTGTTTAATGATTTAATTAATTAATCATTTGGGCTTTATTTAAATTAAGTCCTAGACACTTTTTATCTAAGATATATTAATTTACTTGGCCTATTTCCTAGGCTCTTGTGAATAAAGGATGTCTGAATGAAATATATCCTTGCTCCAAATTACCCTGTCTGAAGGCTCTTTGAAATGACATCCCTGTCAGGAAATTCAAAGAGTTTCAAAAATAAACAAACAAAACCTCAGCCAGTCTGGTTGATTATGATTCTACATAATCAATAAATGGAATTTGGTGGTGGTGGTTCGGTCACTAAGTCGTATCTGACTCTTGCAACCCCATGGACTGTAGCCTGCCAGTCTCCTCTGTCCACGGGGTTCTCCAGGCAAGAATACTGGAGGGGGTTGTCATTTCCTTCTCCAGGGGATCTTCCTGACCCAGGGATTGATCCCTGATCTCCTGCACTGCAGGCAGTTTTTTAACCAACTGAGCTACCAGGGAAGCCCCCACTTGAGTGGAACTTGAGTAACCTTATTTTGGGAGCTTCCCCAGTGGCTTAGTGGTAAAGAATCTGCCTGCAATGCAGGAAACTTAGGTTAGATCCCAAAGATCCTTAGAAGAAGGAGATGCAACCCACTCCAGTATTCTTCCTAGAAAATCCTATGGATGGAGAAGCCTGGTGGGCTACACTCCATAGGGTGACAAAGAATTGGACACAATTGAGTAACTAACACACTCACACATACACACACATAATGTCCATTTAGGATTTCAGCCCTTATTTAGACTAGAAGGCACTTTTCAAACCCTGGGGAATCTAATAAAATGAGTAAAATCAGAAACCTAGTAGTGGGCTGTCATAATTGGTGAGTGTGAGTGTGGATTTTCTTTTCCTTTCCATTTTTGTTCTTTTTAATAATGAATCTAAAACATTTATGATTTGCCAACGGTATGTTCTCTAAAACTGAAAAAGTAACACAGTGTAACAGAAATAATATTCCAACCCACTGACTATTCACTATGATGGCATTTTGGAAAGTAAAATGAGGGACTTCTTTCCAATTCACCACAGTTTTTTAAACAAAGGGAAATTTGTATCTCTTTAATTTATAAGCTTTGTCCTTTTAATTTTCTCTTGTTACATTTAACAGTTGCAATTTAATAAGACTAGTTGAAAAGCATTTTTTTTTTTTTGTTAAGATTTATCTTGATGGAGACTTTGAGAAGGCTAGTCTCAATTTTTCCCCCTGTTTTGGGAATAAAAGAAGCTTTAGTTTATATACTTGACTTAACCTGCTCATTATTTGGAGGGCATATTCTTTATTTCTTTATTTCAACACTATCTTCCTACTTGAGACATTCAGGTGGTTCTAAACAGTCATGTAGAAAAGAGATGGATATGAATTCATGGGTAGGAATACTTTGGAAAAAATTACAAAGAAACAAAAAATACTCTTTTTTCCCTAGAAAAAGAACAGTAAGTGAGTGGTAGATGAGAGGCTTCTATTCAAAAATGCCAAAATAGTATGAGATTTTCTACGCTTCCAAACTACAGAGTTCTAAACTTCTTCCAAAATAGTATGGTATCCATATCAATGATAACTTGGGAAGTGTAAACAGTTTGCAACTCAGATGGTCTGGTTGTTGTTTTCCTTGTACTGTTAAATCAAAGGGAAGCAAAATCCCTGGGTCCCACTACTCCTGCCCCTTTGGAGATGATGTCTATGATCTAAAACTCAAAGTCATAGCCACAGACTTCCTGGACATTTACTATCACTATCCAAATCAGAGAATGTCTATAATACCTCTATGATCAAATTAATCAATAAGAATTTCAAAGAACTATTTGTTTCAGGGAGGCAAAGCATGACCATCCAGATTTAATTCATGAACTGATTGAGATCCAGAGAAATTATGGGGTTTACATGAAATTCCTCCTCTTATTGGGTATAATGTTAAGGACTATAAATAAAAAGAAATATAGGAAGGGGACAATGCTTCTTTCTACAATGTTCTTTCCTTAAAACATAATTATTGAAATGACACTTTTTCTTTTGACCTTTAATAAAGTTTAAAAGGACATCATCTAGCATTGTTTGCATTATTTCCTTGGCAACAAGTACTGTTTAGCCACATGGGGTTTATTATTGAGCAAGTCTTTTTTTCCTTGTATCATCTTCACAGGTGTGTGTTGGTTTTTCTTTACTCTTCTCTGCCATTTTTAAGATACTAATAACAGAGAAATACTTGAAAGCATCTTTGTACTTCCCTGGGGACTTAATACTATACCTTGCGTATAGATGGTTTTAGTATGGGCAAATGTTTATTGATTGTTCAATAAAGTTTAAGTGGGCACAAAAGAAAGATCACCAGTGGTTTAAGACTCTGGTTGTAGATCTGTATCTTATGCTAGGTGGAAAACTAACCTAAGGTAGGTATTTACGTTACCTTAATGTAAGTACATCTTAGCCTGCTTGTGGTCTGTAGGATAACTAAGCAGATCAGACTGAATACATGTAGAAATGCCCCAGTAGCTACATCCCTTCACCTCTTCACCCTGTGTCATCCCACCTCCCTTTGGTTCTCAATAATTTCTTAGGTGTTAAGTCAATTTAATTTGTAATGTGCTGGGTACAAAAAAGATCTTAATGACCCAGATAACCATGATGTTGCAATCACTCACCAGTGATCATTTAGCAGTGGCCACAGGACTGGAAAAGGTCAGTTTTCATCCCAATCCCAAAGAAAGGCTATGCCAAAGAATGCTCAAACTACTGCACAATTGCACTCATCTCACAAGCTAGCAAAGTAATGCTCAAAATTATCCAAGCCAGGTTTCAACAGTACGTGACCGAAAAACTTCCAGATATTAAAGCTGGATTTAGGGAAAAAGTAGAGGAATCAGAAGTCAAATTCCCACATCTGTTGGATTATTAAAAAAGCAAGAGAGTTCCAGAAAAATATCAACTTCTGCTTTATTGACTACATTAAAGCCTTTGACTGTGTGGATCACAACAAATTGTAGAAAATTTTTAAAGTGATGGGAGTACCAAACCATCTTACCTGCCTCCTTAGAAATCTATGCAGGTAAAGAAGCAACAGTTAGAACCAGACATGGAACAATGGTCTGGTTCCAAATTGGGAAAGAAGTAAGTCAAGGCTGTATTTTGTCACCCACTTGTTTAACTTATATGCAGAGTACTTCATAAGAAATTCCAGGCTATATGAAGTACAAGCTGGAATCAAGATTGCCGGGAGAAATATCAATAACCCCAGATAAGCAGATTACACCACCCTTATGGCAGAAAGTGAAGAGGAGCTTAAAAGCCTCTTGATGAAAGTGAAAGAGGAGAGAGAAAAAACTGGCTTAAAACTCAACATTCAGATAACTAAGATCATGGCATCTGGTCCCATCACTTCAGGGCAAATAGGTGGGGAAAAAATGGACATAAAGACACTTTATTTTCTTGGTCTCCAAAATCACTGGGGATGGTGACTGCAGCTATGAATTTAAAAGACTGAAATGAACTGAATGTGTTGGGTAGAATTTGTTGTTCAGTCACTCAGTCATGTCTGACTCATTGCCACCCCATGGACTGAAACATGCCATGCTTCCCTGTCTTTCACCAACTCCTGAAGTTTGCTCAAACTCATGTTCATTGAGTCAATGATGCCATCCAGATGTAGCCACCTTCTCCTACTTGGCCTCAATCTTTCCCAGCATCGGAGTCTTTCCCAATGAGACAGCTCTTCACATCAGGTAGTGAAATTATTGGAACTTCAGCTTCAGCATAAGTCCTTATAATGAATATTAAGGCTTCATTTCCTTTAGGATTGACTGGTTTGATCTCCTTGCCATCTAAGGGACTCACAAGAGTCTTCTCCAGCAATACAATTCGAAAGCATAAATTCTTCAGTGCTCAGCTTTCTTTATTGTCCAATTCTCACATGCATACATGACTACCAGAAAAGCCGTAGCTTTGATTATACAGACCTTTGTCAGCAAAGTGATGTCTCTGTTTTTTAATATGCTGTCTAGTTTGTCACAGCTTTTCTTCCAAAGAGCAAGTGTTTTTTACTTTTATGGCTGCAGTCACCATCCCCAGGGATTTTGGAGCCCAAGAAAACAAATCTGTCACTGTTTCCATTGTTTGATCATCTGTTTGCCATAAAGTGATGGCATTTGATGCCATGACCTTAGTTTTTTGAATTTTGAGTTTTAAGCAAGTTTTCTCAATCTCCTCTTTCACTTTCATAAAGAGGATCTTTAGTTCCTCTTCACTTTCTGCCATAAGCATGGTGTCATCTGCATATTTGAGGTTATTGATATTTCTCCCGGCAATCTTGATTCTACCTTGTGCTTTACCCACCTGGCATTTCGCATGATGTACACTGCATATCAGTTAAATAAGCAGGGTGACAATATATAGCTTTGATGCTGGGTAGAATGGGAACATATAAAAAGCAAAGGAAGGGACTTCTGTGGTGGTCCAGTGGTTAAGACTTCACCTTCTAATGCACAGAGTGTGAGTTCAATCCCTACTTAGGAAGCTAAGATCCCATATGACTTACAGCCAAAAAAACAAACATAAAACAGAAGCAATATTGTAACAAATTCAATAAAAGACTTTTAAAATGGTCCACATTTTTAAAATCTTGTAAAAATTAAAAATAAATAAATAAAGAGCAAGGAATACCCTAGTCTTTGGAGATGAAAACCCAACTTGATACAGTGTATTTGTGTGTGTGCTAAGTAGCTTCAGACGTGTCTGACTTTGTGCGACACTATGGACTATAGCCTGCCAGGCTCCTCTTACCCATGGAATTCTCCAGGCAATAATACTGGAGTGGGTTGCCATGCCTGCCTCCGGGGGTTCTTCTCGACCTAGGGATCAAACACATGTCTCTATGTCTCTTTCCTTGGCAGGTAGGTTCTTTACCACTAGCACCACCAGGGAAGCCCCCAGTGAATTGAAGTTACCACAGATGTAAGAATGGAAATAGGAACTGAGGCAACTATACAACGTAGCATTTTAGCATTTAGTCTGGATGTTGAAAAAAAATATTATACCTTTTCTTCTCTTCCACTCAGACAGAATTATTCTCTCTGGGGTAAATGATGCTTATTTGTAATTAAGGATATACAAAAAAAACCGGACAAGAAGCACACATAGGCTATTGAGGAATTCCCAGAGGAAATGATCACCATTGTTCCTTTTGGTTTATGCCTAAGTGTCCTCAAGAAGAAGGCAATGATGATCATCTGATTTATGGAGTCCAGGGGTAAGACTGATTCATGACTATATTTAGAGCTGTGTTGAATGACTCTCTTTAGGATTGCTTATCTTGATTTGGATTGTCAGGCCTCACATTTAAAAATGCTTTATTTTCATTGAGACACTCCTTTGTGCAGGTCTCATCCACCCTGTGTGTAATATACCATAACAAATACATAAATCATCCCCAGCCAGAGAGCTAATGTGAGGTTACAGTAATTTTGCCCTGAGTTCTGAAATTCTGGCACTTTCAGGGTTGTTACCCTATAACACTTTTTTTTTTTTTTTCCAGTGAAGGAATAGTCACACTTTTCTCTATTTCTCAAATATATCTTCTGGCCTTTTCTGTGGCATTAATCATAAAATCCATGTTTTATAAAAGGAGATATAGGAAATAAAAGCAAATGAATTAGATTGCAAACAGCATTGAAGGGAACTATGTGAATGCAGAGTATGTTGAGAGGTAAAGGTTTTTTGCTTTTGATATGTTAAATCAAAGAATCTTGATAGTGAGATATTTCTCCATGCCTTCAGGATAAGAAATGTTGAATAAAGGTGAATGCGGTATATTCTACGTTCTTATTATTCTTTTGTGATTTTTCACATAGTCATTTTCCCTAAAATGTGCATTAAAATAATAAAAACTGGGATGCATCTTCTTTTGAATAGTTAAAATGAAACTCTGATGGCTTGAAAATAGGCAATGGAAGGTAGTGAATAGAATTTAATTCACATTTACAGGATGGAAATTGTTCAATTAAAATGGGTTTCATGGCCCAAATTTATATATGCTTGATATAAAGGCAGATTACTAACAATAAGGATGAATCAGTATAAATATGAAAGTAAATTTTGTAATTATATAGATGTGTGCTGTAATTAATTACTCAGTCGTGTCTGACTCTTTGTGACCCCATGGAGTGTAGCCCATCAGGCTCCTCTGCCCATGGGGATTCTCGGGCAAGAATACTGGAGTTGGTTGTCATGCCCTCCTCCAGGGGATCTTTCAAACCCAGTGATCGAACCCAGGTTTCCCATGTTGCAGACTGATTCTTTACAATCTGAGCCACAAAGGAAGCCCAAGAATATTGGAGTGGGTAGTCTATTCCTTCTCCAGGGGAACTTCTGGACCCAAGAATCAAACCAGGGTCTCCTGCATTGCAGGCAGATTCTTTACCAGCTAAGCTACCTGGGAAGCCACCAATTATATGGATAACCTCAGGTATTTTGGATGTCTCCCTTTTACCATATTTAATAAAAATGTGAGTCACAAAAGACAAGTTTTCCTAAAAGCTATTCAAATTCAAGTTAAATTTACAATGTAATAACACAAAGTTCACCAGATAAAATTTAAAAGATATATGTCTTGTTTTTGTTGCATCACTTACTATCTCTAGGGTGACATGGAGGTAAATTATTTAACCTTTATGAATATCAATACTCTCAGTTTTTAAATGGTGAAAATATCAGCTTCTTGCCTCTGCTTGGGTGATTGTCAACATCAAACAAAATGATGGATGTAATTGTGCTTTAGAAAATGGCAAAATCCCATATCAAGCTAAAATATTATCCATCTCCACTTTCTTTCAGTTCTGATTTTAACACGGCAATACTTTTTTTAATTTATTTTTTAACTGAATGAAAATTGCTTTACAATTTTGTGNATAAGTAGCTAAAAAGAAAATCTACATACATAATGGGAGGATATATTAATGATACATGAGACAGAGAATTACTATTGAGATTATATAAGAATTCCTACAAATGAGTGAGAAAAAAACAGCACAATTGAAGAACAAACAATATAAGAATATGAAAACCATCTGGCCTATAAGCATGCAAAAAGACAGTTCAGCCTTACTAATGATCAGGAAAAAGAAATTAAAACAGAAATGAGCTAGCATTTCACACTCATCAATTTGGAGGAATTTTAAATTGTGTGTTTGTGTGCGTATGAATGTGTTTGTGTGACTTTCAGTGTCAACTAGGCTATAAGAAAATTGGAGCTTTCATCCTGCTGATCTAATCAGGAATATGACGGAAGATGCTTAAAAACTGGCTTTCCAAGAAAAAAACAAAACAAAACAAAAACAACACAAAAGCCCCACCTGAAGTATTGTCTAATTTCAAGGTCCCAATGGGAGGTGATGTTAGGGAACAGAGTAAAGGAGAGATGTGTGCAATTAGAATTGCTCAAAACCTTGAGGTATAATTTAAAATGTATACCATTGAGAAAATCTAGTTTAAAGGAACAAGGAGCATTAATTTTACAAGGAAAATTAATAATCTAAATCTAAATCAATCTAAATCTAATCATTTAAGTGATCTAAACAGAAGCATAATAAAAACATTATATTTCCATAAAGGCATGGCAGTTAAAATGAATAAATTAATAACTATGTAGATACATTTAAAACATGACTTTAAGTGAACAAATAATATTCCAATGTGATAGCAGGTGTGTAAAATTTGAAAACAATGCAATGTGACTTATGAACAGTCACATATATGTGGTAAAATATGAAAATATGAATGAAAAAGACATCAGATTCTTCCTTGTGGCACTCTCGGAAGAGAGGGTGGGATAGAAAGGGAGTGTAGAGGGCTTCAATTATTTTAGTAACACTTCCTTTCTTTATGAAAATAAAGATTTGCAGTGAATCATTTTAGATCTGATTAGAGAGAGCACGGTTGTTGGTTTTGCCTTCCTACTTTTACCATATGGTTGAAATAAGATATTTGGGGTGAAAATCCTATCTCTGGCCCCCAAATCTTATAGCTATGATGAGGGTAAGACGCTCTGTGGACATGACTGGTTCATTCAGTATTGGATGATACTGACATATGCAGAGGCCCCCAAAGGGACTGCCATAGCCTGAGGGAGCCAGGGAAGTCCTCACATTCCGTGAACGCTGCAGCTAACTGCTGCACCTGGAATGATCCCTGTGAGATTCAGTGGTCTCAATCTGGGACCATTAGGTGACCATCACTTGGCTCACAAATGATTACAGTGCAATGTCAGCTTTCATTATACGCAAAGCCAGGGATGCCAAAAGGAGCCACTCAAGGGTACCAGGGGAATGTCAACCTTGAATCATTACAGAGAAGGTGTCAGAAGTGAGATACAACAGAACTGCTCTGTTAACAACTGCATCCATCTCCTTTCTTTCTATGACCTAACTTCACTGAGCTGATTTGATCTATAACCCAGGCATATTCCAGTCAGCTCCAGGGACTATCTGGCTAAGCCACGGGGAATAAAAATCACCCCACTTGAAGGCTGTCTGTCCATGGATGGCCATTTAGAAATGAGAAATTTCATGGAACCCTAGGATGTTAGGATTCAGAATTCAATTAAGTCACTTCTTTCTTCTTTTAAGTGTGGAAATGGAGGCCCTCAGAGATCTGGTGACCTACCAGATCTCTAGAGTGAAGGACAAAGTCTGGGACCCAAATTATTTAATTACAAACTGAGTAACTTTTCATAGCCACAAGAAATGATTCCATTACAAAGCTTCGAGGAAGACTGTTTGGGATTCTCTCTCCTTTGCTCTCTCTCTTTTATTCAAAGTTTAAAAAAAAATCTGTTGAAAATCCCATGGGAGCTGAAATTGCTGAAGACAACTAGCTCTTTAATTATGATGTGTAGTCAGCTTCTTTTACTTTTCACTTATCTCTGAAGTTGGATGGCCTGGTACCTTGGAATGCTCCCTGACAGGTCCCTGTGATTTGTATCAGCTCACAAAATTAAAAAATGCAGACTTGCAGCTCTAATTTGCCAGAATCCTTAAGATCTCTTTTATCACGCCCTGCTGGCTGGGTGGAAAGCAACGCTCTCTTTAGTGGCAATCTGCTCTAATCATTTTTTATTCAGGTGGCAGGCAGGGTTCAGGCAAAACATGAAAGAGAGTGATTGGAGCACAGTGTCTTCAGATGGCTTAAACTGTGTCACTCAGATAATTTTGATCCTTTTTTATTTAGCCACATTTAAGCAGGTTTCTTTTGCAGCTCAGGAGACCAAACCCTGGCACAGGATATAAATAAGGTGCATCAGAAAAGAGCATGGTGTTTGAAATCTGAAGTTACTCCCTTCTAGATGTATGTGACCTTCAGTTTCTAAGTCTCTCTGAGTCCTCCTTTCCTCATGGATGAAATAGGGAAAAAAAAAAAAAAAGTACTCATCACTGGATTGCTCTGAAGGGGAAATGAGCTTTGAGAATTATATGTGAAAGTGTTTTATGTATTTTAAAGTGTTACATAAATGTTAGTACCCTATATTCATTTTCTATGTGAATTTTTAAAACTTGCAATCTTGTCTAAAAATCAGCTTTCAGAAATGTGGACATATGAAAAATTTCCAGGTAAATATCTAACTGTCCTTTCTGAGTGAAAAAAAAAAAATCATATATATTCTGGTTTTATTTTTCCTTAGTTATGCCATTCTGAAAGGTAGATGTAAGGACAGATTGGATAATAAGCAATGATCTTATTTAATATAGGTTTCTGGAGATAAGAGAGAAATTATTTCTTTGCCACAAACTACTGCTGTTTATTTCACTTTATGAGAAAAAAAAAAATCCATGAGAAAAGAAGACAGCTACTGGGGCCACCAGGAAGAAATTAAAAATGGCAGTTGGTTTGGGAGTCTCTGCAGTTGGTTTGGGAGTTGGTTTAGAGAAAGTCTCCATCTTTTTGATTGAGGAGGTAGATCTCATTTATTAAAACCTTTAAAAGCACCTAACAGTGACAGGGATTGAACTAAAAAGTACCATCTCTGCCTCCATTGAATATATGCTTCTTGACAATTGAATTTCAAACTCAGTTGCCCCTCATTATATGAACTCTGGTTAACCTCATTACTCACTAATCAAAGCTTAGAAATGGAATGTATTAGGATAGTCAGAGATATGTTACTCAGTAAAGGAGAACAGCACTACCACTCACTTTCAGATTCTACTGATACTTAATTGTTCCTCTCTCTCTCTGACCCTAGATCTGGCTAAGGTAGCTTTCAAGTTAGAAAAATGTGCCAATTTTCTGTGTTTCCATGGAACACCTAGAACACTATTCAATACATGTTTATTGAATTTTATTAAATATTGAGTTGGCCAGAAAGTTCACATAAGTTTTTCCATAAGATGGTACACGAAACCCCAAACAAATTTTTTGACCAACACAATACCTAAAACCTCATGTATGTATGTTAAATGGGAAAATTCTTTACAAAGTAGAGCATCCTTATGGCATAGGAAGACATTTCTAATCAGGCCTCAGGATAATAATTGTTTGCTATTCACTATAATTTCCCAGCCACACAGTTGGGGAAATAATTATTTTCCCCTTCTTGGATTGCTTGTGGGAATAACTCCTTGAGAATAAGCCCTGTGTCTTCTACTCTTTGCCTGTTTCTATGGTACAGCACCAGGCAAAATGAGGAGCACACTTAGAGAATGATATCTTTGAAACCAGAAATTACAGAGTCCTCAATAGTCAAAGCTATGGTTTTTCCAGTAGTCACATACAGATGTGAGAGTTGAACCATAATGAATGCTGAGTGCCAAAGAATTGATTCTTTTGAACTGTTGATGCTTTTGGACTCTGAGTGTCCCTTTGACTGCAAGGAAGATAAAACCAGCCTATCCTAAAGGAATCAACCGTGAATATTCATTGGAAGTACTGATGCTGAAGCTGAAGCTTTGTCCACCTAATATGAAGAGCCGACTCATTGGAAAAGACCCTGATGCTAGGAAAGATTGAGGGCAGGAGGAGAAGGGGATGACAGAGGATGAGATGGCTGGATGGCATCATCTATTCAATGGTCATGACTTTGAACAAACTTTGGGAGATAGAGAAGGACAGGGAAGCCTGACGTGCTGCAGTCCATAGGATTGCAGAGTCGGGCATGATTGAACAACTGAATAACAATAATTCAACTCAAGACCAGGTAGAACAAATATGTTCCCTAAACCAAGCCAAAAAGATGTCCTCTTCTGGATAGCCTGACTTCAGATCCTCCATGCCAACAACCTCCACTCAGAGCACACCCGAAGCCTCTCTTTGTTCCCCAGTCCCCCGTTTGCCATTGAGTCTCTGCAAAACACAAGGCTCTGTTGCTACAGCAAACTCTGAGTAAGCAGCCTTTGTTCATGCCCTTTTGGATGGTCCTCTTTGGCTTCCAAATTCTCCACCCCTTATTTATTATCAAATCTGGGGCCTCCAACTCCTGATGAGAAACAGTTACTTTTTCTTCTCAGTGAGGAGAATAATGAAAGACCAGCCGTTTCTACTTTCAATACACAAGCAGATCCAGGCTTTGCACTGATGCAGACCTCTGTCAGCTGCCCCACTGTGGGTGGTTTCCACCACTTCTCTCCAGACATGGACCCTCAATATCTACAATGTGGCTGCTGCAACTGGTGGTAACTCCCAAGAATGAGATGAACGTCAGTTTCCTTTTCACATTGTCACCTGGTAGAGTCCACGTGTAATCAGGAAGCACTGTGTGTACTGCCTGATCATGCAGTAGTTCAGTTCAGTTCGTGTTCGACTCTGCGACCTCATGAATCGCAGCACGCCAGGCCTCCCTGTACATCACCAACTCCCAGAGTTCACTCAGACTCGTGTCCATCGAGTCGGTGATGCCATCCAGCCATCTCATCCTCTGTCGTCCCCTTCTCCTCCTGCCCCCAATCCCTCCCAGCATCAGAGAGTTATCAGTAGCATCATCATAAAAAATTGCATGTGTAAAATAATTAAAGCAGTCAAAATTATCTGTAAGATTTATACTGCGCTTACTTTATATTGCTTTGGGGGCAATATTTTATTTATACTTTGATGGGTTTTGCCCAGCCTTGCAAACATCTATCAATCTAGGCCAAGTAAAAGTGAGTGCTTAACAACAGGTGAACATTAATATGTTGATTGGCCTCCGGCTTCCAGTAAAATGTAAGGAAACCTAAAGCCCTTTTAACAGATGGAAATACTATGATTACAAATAAACTTTTAAACAGAAAACCTTAATGTCTTAGCCCTGGAGTCATTTTTTTTTCCCTTTAGCTATAGTGTGTGTGTGTATGTGTGTGTGTGTGTGTGTGTGTGTGCACGCACATGCTCAGTTGCTCAGTTTTGTCTGACCCTTTGTGACCCCGTGGACTGTAGTCTGCCAGGCTCCTCTGTCCATGGGATTCTCCAGTCAAGAATACTGGAGTGGGTTCCCATGCCCTCCTCCAGGGGAGCTTCCTGACCCAGGGATGAAAACCGCATCTCTCGTGGCTCCTGCACCGGCAGGCAGATTCTTTACTACTAAGTACAGTGGTACTTCTGTGTCTATGGGTTCTGCATCTCTTACTTGATCAATCTTGGAATTCACAATAGGGGATGTAGACTGTATTGTACAATTTTATAGAGAGGACTTCAGCATCCATGGATTTTAGAATCCTCCAGGTTCCTGAAACCCATCACCAGTGGATAGAGGGACCACTGCACTCATCCTCAAGTAAAATGAAGCTGAGGGCTGTTCATGGTGATTTGCCTCAGACCTGATAAATCTGTTAAGAATTATCTTGGAACTTGAACTACTCTAAGTCAGTCCTAAACACACCATATGTTTAACTCTGTTAAATGTGTAAAGAGGCTCACCTGGGGAATCTTCTTTGCTCAGAGGAAACCACAGAGGCTACTATTCACAGGCTTTAAAATCAGACTAATTTGCCTAATTGGTGATATTTATAAATCTATTTTCCCCCATGTGTGTTTATCTATTTACTTGTTCGTGTATTTAATGTCCATTCTTTACAAGACCCCATGATACATGTTCAGAATATAGTAGTTAGCATAGCTTAACTCTAGTCATCGGGAGAAGGCAATGGCACCCCACTCCAGTACTCTTGCCTGGAAAATCCCATGGACGGAGGAGCCTGGAAGGCTGCAGTCCATAGGGTCACTAAGGGTCGGACACGACTGAGCGACTTCACTTTCACTTTTCACTTTCATGCATTGGAGAAGGAAATGGCAACCTACTCCAGTGTTCTTGCCTGGAGAATCCCAGGGATGGGGGAGCCTAGTGGGCTGCCGTCTATGGGGTCGCACAGAGTCGGACACGACTGAAGTGACTTAGAAGCAGCAACTCTAGTCATCAAAGAGCTCCAAGCATATTAAAGGACCCTAGGTGGAGACTGAAAATTTGGCTTAAACCTTAACATACAGAAAATGAAGATCACGGCATCTGGTCCCATCACTTCATGGGAAATAGACAGGGAAACAGTGGAAACAGTGTCAGACTTTATTGTTTAGGGCTCCCAAATCACTGCAGATGGTGACTGCAGCCATGAAATTAAAAGACGCTTACTCCTTGGAAGAAAAGTGACCAACCTAGAGAGCATGTTGAAAAGCAGAGACATTACTTTGCCAACAAAGGTCCATCTAGTCAAGGCTATGGTTTTTCTGGTAGTCATGTATGGATGTGAGAGTTGGACTGTGAAGAAAGCTGAGCGCTGAAGAATTGATATTTTTGAACTGCGGTGTTGGAGAAGACTCTTGAGAGTCCCTTGGACTGCAAGGAGATCCAACCAGTCCATTCTGAAGGAGATCAACCCTGGGATTTCTTTGGAAGGAATGATGCTGAAGCTGAAACTCCAGTACTTTGGCCACCTCATGCGAAGAGTTGACTCATTGGAAAAGACTGTGATGCTGGGAGGGATTGGGGGCAGGAGGAGAAGGGGATGACAGAGGATGAGATGGCTGGATGGCATCACTGACTCGATGAACATGGGTCTGAGTGAACTCTGGGAGTTGGTGATGGACAGGGAGGCCTGGCGTGCTGCCATTCATGGGGTCGCAAAGAGTCGGACACGACTGAGCGACTGAACTGAACTGAACTGAGCTGATGTAGAGGAGAAGGAAGCAAACGTGTACCTATGTAGATGCCCACCACCTGTCAGGTCCTTCTCTCTACTGTATTTTCCCAACTGAAGATTCTTGCTTGATAGGCATCTCCATCTCTTACAGATGAAGGAAGGAAACACACAAATCAGGTGGACTAAGTTTGGGAGAGAATTTGGGTGATGAGAGAAAGACATAGCAAAGAGACTAATTTGGTTTTGCTTTTGTTGTTCATGTAGTTTTAAGCATCTCTCAGGCATGAGACAGATATTAAAAATAAGAGATACAGCTCATATAAATGTTTTAAAAGTTTTTTTTTTTAATTTTAAGCACACCCACTGATACTCTTGGTATTTTTGCAAGAGAGCAATATTTTGAATTGCTCACAGCAGTTATCTTTGAAACAGGAATACTGCTCAGAGGCTGGGCCATATGGAACTCCAGTTACATTCCAGTTACATAGGTAAATAAGCAATTACAATGCAGTGGTTTCAGCGCTTTGATCAGGGAACTAACTGAAGGTGTCTAAAGGAGTAAGGGCAGATTAAAAGAGGAATGACGTCTAAGCTGAGACCTGAAGCATGAGATATCCAGACAAACCCGGGCTTGGGAGAGATCAACAATGGAGTCAGAGGAGCAGTAGGATTGCAAAGAATTATTATTCATAATCGCTGGAATAAAGTGTGTATGGAAGTAAAGGGAAACATAACCTTAGAAATGGCATTTTCTTTAGATAGTATCTTATAAAGTCCAGAACGTAGCCTGGGGTTTTTTTAAATAAGTTCTCCTCTCATCTGTGTAATATGCATCTCCCTACGCAATTAAAAATTTTCATTGTACTATAGTTTATATACAGTGTTCTGTAAATTTCTGCTGTATAGCAAAGTGACAGTTATTACAGGATATTGAATATATTTCCCTGTGCTATATAGTAGGACCTTGTTTTCCATCCATCATATATATATATATATTATATATATATATTACTAGTTTGCATCTCCTAATCCAAACTCCCAATCCATCCCTCCCCAACTCTCCCTCTTGACGACTGCAAGTCTGTTCTCTGTATCCATGAGTCGGGTTATTTTGTAGATAAGCTCATTTGTGTGTATTGTAGATTCCACATACTAGTGATAGCATATGGCATTTGTGTTTCTCTTTCTGGCTTACTTTACCTAGTATGATAATATCTAGGTTCATCCATGTTGCTACAAATGGTATTACTTCATTCTTTTTGATGGATGAGTAGTATTCTATTGTATATATGTACAACAGCTACTTTATCCATTAATCTGTCTTCGGCATTTTGGTAATTTCTATGTCTTGATTTGTGAATAGTGCTTCTATTAATATTGTTGTTCAGTCTCTAAGTTGTGTCCAACTCTTGGTGACCCCATGAAATACGACACAGCACTCTGTCCTCCACTATCTCCCAAAGTTTGCTCAAATTCATGTCCATTGAGTCAGTGATGTTATCTAACCATCTCATCCTCTGCCGTCCTCTTCTCATTTTGCCTTTAATCTTTCCTGGAATCAGGGTTTCTTCCAATGAGTTGGCTCTTCACATCAGGTGACCAAAGTATTGAATAGTCAAGATTGATTTCTTTTAGGATTGACTGATTTGATCTCCTTCAGTCCAAGGGACTCTCAAGAGTCTTCTTCAGAACCACAATTTGTTTTGTTTTGTTTCTTTTTCTTTTTTTAGTTTGGATCTTTTTTTTAATATATAAAAATTTATTTATTTTCATTGGAGGCTAATTACTTTACAATATTGTGTTGGTTTTGCCATACATCAACATGAATCCACTACGGGTGTGCATGTGTTCCCTATCCTGAACCCCCTTCCCACCTCCCTCCCCATAAAATCCCTCTGGGTCATCCCAGTACACCAGCCCCGAGCATCCTGTATCATGCATCAAACCTGGACTGCTGATGCGTTTCACATATGATATTATACATGTTTCAAGGCCATTCTCCCAAGTCATCCCACCCTCGCCCTCTCCCACAGAGTCCAAAAGTCCATTCTAAACATCTGTGTCTCTTTTGCTGTCTTGCATACAGGGTTATCATTACCATCTTTCTAAATTCCATATATATGCGTTAGCACACTGTATTGGTGTTTTTCTTTTGGGCTTACTTCACTCTGTATAATAGGCTCCAGTTTCACCCACCTCATTAGAACTGATTCAAATGTATTCTTTTTAATCTCTGAGTAATACTCCATTGTGTACATGTACCACAGCTTTCTTATCCATTCGTCTGCTGATGGACATTTAGGTTGCTTCCATGTCCTGGCTATTATAAACAATGCTACGATGAACACTGGGGTACATGTGTCTCTTTCAATTCTGGTTTCCTTGGTGTGTATGCCCAGCAGTGGGATTGCTGGGTCATATGGCAGTTCTGTTCTCCATAGTGGCTGTACTAGTTTGCATTCCCACCAACAATATAAGAGGATTCCCTTTTCTCCACACCTTCTCCAGCATTTATTGCTTGTAGACTTTTGGATAGCAGCCATTCTAACTGGCATGAAATGATAATTGTGGTTTTGATCTGCATTTCTCTGATAATGAGTGATGTTGAGCATCTTTTCATGTATTTTGTTGGCCATCTGTATGTCTTCTTTGGAGAACTGTCTGTTTAGGTCTTTGGCCCATTTTTTGATTGGGTCTTTTATTTTTCTGGAATTGAGCTGCAGGAGTTGCTTGCATATTTTTGAGATTAATTCTTTGTCTGTTGCTTCGTTTGTTATTATTTTCTCCCATTCTGAAGGCTGTCTTTTCACCTTGCTTATAGTTTCCTTTGTTGTGCAGAAGCTTTTAATTTTAATTAGGTCCCATTTGTTAATTTTTGCTTTTATTTCCAATATTCTTGGAGGTAGGTCATAGAAGATACTGCTGTGGTGTATGTCGGAGAGTGTTTGCCTATGTTCTCCTCTAGGAGTTTTATAGTTTCTGGTCTTACATTTATATCTTTAATCCGTTTTGAGTTTATTTTTGTGTATGGTGTTAGAAAGTGTTCTGGTTTCATTCTTTTACATATGGTTGACCAGTTTTCCCAGCACCACTTGTTAAAGAAGTTGTCTTTTCTCCATTGTATATTCTTGCCTCCTCTGTCAAAGATAAGGTGTCAATAGGTGCATGGGTTTATCTCTGGGCTTTCCATTTTGTTCCATTGACCTATATTTCTATCTTTGTGCCAGTACCATGACTGTGGCTTTGTAGTAGAGCCTGAAGTCAGGCAGGTTGATTCCTCCAGTTCCATTCTTCTTTCTCAAGATTGCTTTGGTTATTCAAGGTTTTTTGTATTTCCATACAAATTGTGAAATTATTTGTTCTAGTTCTGTGAAAAATACTGTTGGTAGCTTCTTAGGAATTGCATTGAATCTATAGATTGCTTTGGGTAGTATACTCATTTTCACTACATTGATTCTTCCAATCCATTTACAGGGTATATTTCTCCATCTATTAGTGTCCTCTTCGATTTCTTTCTTTCTATATATAGGCCTTTTGTTTCTTAGGTAGATATATTCCTATGTATTTTATTCTTTTCATTGCAATGGTGAATGTAATTATTTCCTTAATTTCTCTTTCTATTTTCTCATTATTAGTGTATAGGCATGCAAGGGATTACTGTGTGGTTATTTTATATCCTGCAACTTTACTATATTCATTGATTAGCTCTAGTAATTTTCTGGTGGAGTCTTTAGGGTTTTCTATGTAGAGGATCATGTCATCTGCAAACAGTGAAAGTTCTACTTCTTCTTTTCCAATCTGGATTCATTTTATTTCTTTTTCTGCTCTGATTACTATGGCCAAAACTTTCAAAACTATTTTGAATAGTACTGGTGATAGTGGGCATCCTTGTCTTGTTCCTGATTGTAGGGGAAATGCTTTCAATTTTTCACCATTGATGATAATGTTTGCTGAAGGTTTGTCATATATAGCTTTATTATATTGAAGTATGTTCCTTCTATTCCTGCTTTCTGGAGAGTTTTTATCATAAATGGATGTTGAATTTTGTCAAAGGCTTTCTCTGTATCTATTGAGATAATCATATGGCTTTTATTTTTCAATTTGTTAATGTGGTGTATTACATTGATTTGCAGATATTGAAGAATCCTTGCATCCCTGGGATAAAGCCCACTTGGTCATGGTGTATGATCTTTTTAATGTGTTGTTGGATTCTGATTGCTAGAATTTTGTTAAGGATTTTTGCATCTATGTTCATCAGTGATATTAGCCTGTAGTTTTCTTTTTTTGTGACATCTTTGTCTGGTTTTGGTATTAGGGTGATGGTGGCCTCATAGAATGAGTTTGGAAGTTTACCTTCCTCTGAAATTTTCTGGAAGAGTGAGTAGGATCAGTGTTAGTGCTTCTCTAAATTTTTGGTAGAATTCAGCTGTGAAGCCGTCTGGACCTGGGCTTTTGTTTGCTGGAAGATTTCTGATTACAGGCTCAATTTCCGTGCTTGTGATGGATCTGTTAAGATTTTCTATTTCTTCCTGGTTCAGTTTTGGAAAGTGTACTTTTCTAAGAATTTGTCCATTTCTTCCATGTTGTCCATTTTATTGGCATATAATTGCTGATAGTAGTCTCTTATGATCCTCTGTATTTCTGTGTTGTCTGTTGTGATCTCTCCATTTTCATTTCTAATTTTATTGATTTGATTTTTCTCCCTTTGTTTCTTGATGAGCCTGGCTAATGGTCTGTCAGTTTTATTTATCCTCTCAAAGAACCAGCTTTTGGCTTTCTTGATTTTTGCTATGGTTTCTTTTGTATTTATTTCTGCCCTAATTTTTAAGATTTCTTTCCTTCTACTAACCCTGGGGTCCTTCACTTGTTCCTTTTCTAGTTGCTTTAGGTGTAGAGTTAGGTTATTTATTTGACTTTTTTCTTCTTTCTTGAGGTAAGCCTGTATTGCTATGAACCTTCCCCTTACCACTGCTTTTACAGGGTCCCACAGGTTTTGTGTTGTTGTGTTTTCCTTTTTATTCGTTTCTATGCATATTTTGATTTCTTCTGTGATTTGTTGGTTATTCAGCAGTGTGTTGTTCAGCCTCCATATGTTGGCATTTTTAATAGTTTCTCATCTGTAATTTACATCTAATCTTACTGCATTGTGGTCAGAAAAGATGCTTGGAATGATTTCAATTTTTTTTAATTTACCAAGGCTAGATTTATGGCCCAGGATGTAATCTATCCTGGAGAAGGGTCCGTGTGTGCTTGAGAAAAAGGTGAAATTAGTTGTTTTGTGGTGAAATGTCCTATAGATATCAATTAGGTCTAACTGGTCTATTGTATCATTTAAAGTTTGTGTTTCCTTGTTAATTTTCTGTTTAGTTGATCTATCCATAGATGTGAGTGGGGGTATTAAAGTCTCCCGCTATTATTGTGTTATTGTTAATTTCCCCTTTCATACTTGTTAGCATTTGTTACATAATGTGGTGCTCCTATGTTCGGTGCATATATATTTATAGTTGTTATATCTTCTTGGATTTATCCTTTGATTATTATGTAGTCTCCTTCTTTGTCTCTTTTCATAGCCTTTGTTTTAAAGTCTATTTTATCTGATATGAGTATTGCTATTCCTGCTTTCTTTTGGTCTCTATTTGCATGGAATATCTTTTTCCAGCCCTTCATTTTCAGTCTGTATGTGTCCCTTGTTTCAAGGTGGGTCTCTTTTAAACAACATATTTAGGAGTCTTGTTTTTGTATCCAATCAGCCAGTCTTTGTCTTTTGGTTGGGGCATTCAACCAATTTGCATTTAAGGTAATTATTGATAAGTATGATCCCATTGTCATTTACTTTATGTTTTGGGTTCGAGTTTATACACCCTTTTTATGCTTCCTGTCTAGAGAAGATCCTTTAGCATTTGTTGGAAAGCTGGTTTGGTGGTGCTGAATTCTCTCAGCTTTTGCTTGTCTGTAAAGCTTTTGATTTCTCCTTCATATTTGAATGAGATCCTTGCTTGGTACAGTAATCTGGGCTGTAACTTATTTTCTTTCAGCACTTTAAGTATGCCCTGCCATTCCCTCCTGGCCTGAAGAGTTCCTATTGAAAGATCAACTGTTATCCTTATGGGAATCCCCTTGTGTGTTATTTGTTGTCTTTCTCTTGCTGCTTTTAATATTTGTTCTTTGTGTTTGATCTTTGTTAATTTGATTAATATGTGTCTTGGGGTGTTTTGCCTTGGGTTTATCCTGTTTGGGACTCTCTGGGTTTCTTGGACTTGGGTGATTATTTCCTTCCCCATTTTAGGGAAGTTTACAACTTTTATCTCCTCAAGTATTTTCTCATGATCGTTCTGTCTGCTTCTTCTGGGACTCCTATGATTTGAATGTTGGGGCATTTAACATTGTCCCAGAGGTCTCTGAGATTGTTCTCATTTCTTTTAATTTGTTTTTCTTTTTTCCTCTCTGATTTATTTATTTCTACCATTCTATCTTCTACCTCACTAATCCTATCTTCTGCCTCTGTTTCTACTATTTGTTCCCTCCAGAGTGTTTTTGATCTCATTTATTGCATTATTCATTATATATTGACTCTTTTTTATTTCTTCTAGGTCCTTGTTAAACTTTTCTTGCATCTTCTCAATCCTTGTCTCCAGGCTGTTTATCTGTGATTCCATTTTGTTTTCAAGATTTTGGATCATTTTCACTATCATTATTCAGAATTCTTTAACAGGTAGATTCCCTATCTCTTCCTCTTTTGTTTGGGTTGGTTGGCATTTATCCTGTTCCTTTACCTTCTTGGTATTCCTCTGTCTCTTCATTTGTTTATATTGCTGTGTTCGGGGTGGCCTTTCTGTATTCTGGCAGTTTGTGGAGTTCTCTTTATTGTGGAGTTTCTTTGCTGTGGGTGGAGTCGGACAGGTGGCTTGTCAAGGTTTCTTGGTTAGGGAAGCTTGTGTCGGTGTTCCGGTGTGTGGAGCTGGATTTTTTCTCTCTGAAGTGCAATGAAGCGTCTAGTAATGAGTTATGAGATGTCAGTCGGCTTGGAGTGACTTTGGGGAGCCTGTATATTGAAGCTCAGGGCTATGTTCCTGTGTTGCTGGAGAATTTGCATGGTATGTCTTGCTCTGGAACTTGTTGGCCCTTGGGTGGCACTTGGTTTCAGTGTAGGTATGGAGGTGTTTGGTGAGCTCCTGACGATTAATGTTCCCTGGATTCAGGAGTTATCTGATGTTCTCAGGATTTGGACTTAAGCCTCCTGCTTCTGGTTTTCAGTCTTATTTTTACAGTAGCCTCAAGACTTCTCCATCTATACAGCACCATTGATAAAACATCCAGGTTAAAGATGAAAAGTTTCTCCACATTGAGGGACACTCAGAGAGGTTCGCAGAGTTACGTGGAGAAGAGAAGAGGGAGGAGGGAAATAGAGGTGACTAGGATGAGATGAGGTGGAATCAAAAGGAGAGAGCAAGCTAGCCAGTAATCACTTCCTTGTGTGTGCTCCACAGTCTGGACCGCTCAGAGATGTTCACAGAGTTATACAGAGAAGAGAAGAGGGAGGAAGGAGACAGAGGGGAATAAAGGGGGAACCAAAAGGAGAGAGACAGATCCAGCCAGTAATCAGTTCCCTAAGTGTTCTCCACCACCCGGAACACACAGAGAGATTCACAGAGTTGGGTAGAGAATAGAAGGGGGAGGGAGGAGATAGAGGCAACCTGGTGGAGAAAAAGGAGAGCCCAAAGGGGGAGAGAGCAGTCAAGCCAGTAATCTTGCTCCCAAGTAAAAATGGGTACTGAAGATTGGGTTCTTAAAGGTACAAAATTGACAACAAATACCAAAAATCAAAGATTAAAAATCTAGAGTAGAGGTTGGATTTTCAAAAATACAATATTAAAAAAAGTCTCAATTATTATATATATATATATATGAAGTTTGCTTTAAAAAAATAGGGTCTCTCTCTCTCTCTCTTTTTTTTTCTTTTTGCAAAGTAATGGTAGGTTATAAAAATGAAAATTAAAGAAGTAATAGAGGACTTAAAAATTTTTTTAAATAAAATTAAAAATGATAGTAAAAATAGTAAAAATATATCTAGGACTTTCTCTGGTGTTGTTGTGTGCAGTGTGGGGTCAGTTCACTTTTGGATAGTTCCTTGATCTGGCTTTTATTTCTCAAGATCTATAGGCCCCTTCCTATGTAGTCGGTACTAACTACAGGGTTTTAATCTAGCATCTGTCACTTCCAAGGAGGTTCCCTGTGTTTTAGCTTCTTCTGTTTGCTGGTCTCTTCAGTGTCCGATTTCTGCCCTGACACAAGGCAGCAGTGGTGGACACTTTTTTAGGCTCACTTGTTCAGTCATGCTGTGGGGAGGAAGAGACACTGCAAACAAATAACACTGGCATGTGCTCGCACTATCTCAGCCACACTGAGTTTGTCCCCATTCATGGCATGTGTGCTTTCACTCTCTACACTGCTTAGACTCTAGGTTGCTCTGCCGAGAACCGTCCGAGGCTGGCCCTGGGCTGCATGTATCTCTCATGTCTAAGTCGCTCAGGTTCAGGCACCCGGGTAGTGCTCAGAGGTGCAGACTCGGTTGAGCCTGCATTTGTGCCCTTCCCAGGTCCGAGCAGCTCAGGTGACCGGGTGTTTGGTGAGCACGGTCATTGCAACTTATCACCTCCCTTATCCCTGTCACTCGGTTTTCTGGGTGTACAACCAGCGCACCTTCTCAGGCGAATGTTGACTGTCCAGAATCCCAAGAAGTCTTGGTTAGCAAAGAAGCCTGCTTGCAGTTTGGTAGATAATGCCTCTCTGGGGCTGTGATTGCCTGCTTCCAGCTCTGGCTGCCCTTGCCTGCCTGTCACCAGAGGGGGATGGACCAGTCTGCAGCCGGCTAGCTCTGCTCAGTCCTTTGTTCTGTGAGCGGGCCTGGCAATGTCTTAGATTAAGGCTTTTCGTGTGATACCTATCCCACAGTCTGGTTTACTATCCCAAGTTAGTTCCCTCAGATTGCCCTCCAGGCATTCAGGCCCAGTCCTTACTTTAAGCAATGCAGCCCATGCTTCCCTGCCCAGTTACCGCTTGCTAGTGGTGGATGCAGGCATCTGCGCTGCTTCTCTGCTGGGGGAGTTACCATTGGGCACGTAATCTGTGGGTTTTAATTATTTATTTTTTCTCCCAGTTATGTTGCTCTCTGTGCTTCCAAGGCTTGCCACAGACTCAGCAGTGAGTGTTTCCTGGTGTTTGGAAACTTCTCTCTTTTTTAAGACTCCCTTCCCTGGGATGGAGGTCCATCCCTACCTCTTTTGTCTCTCTTTTAATCTTTTATATTTTTTTCTACCTCCTTTCAAAGACAATAGGCTGCTTTTCTGGGTGCCTGATGTCCTCTGCCAGCATTCAGAAGTTGTTTTGTGGAATTTACTCAGCGTTCAAATGTTCTTTTGATCAATTTGTGGGGGAGAAAGTGGCCTCCCCATCCTATTCCTCTGCCATCTTAGGACTGCCTCTCCCAGAACCACAATTTGAAAGCATTAGTTTTTTACTCTTACATCCATATATGACTACTGTAAAAACAATATCTTTGACTATATGAAACTTTCTTGGCAGAGTGATGTCTCTACTTTTAAATACTCTGTTCAGGTTTATCACTGTGAACAGAGGGGTGAATTAACTTTTTGTCTGGGTATACACCCAGGAGTGGCATTGCTGGATCATACAGAAACACAATTTTTTGTTTTTTGAAGAACACTCATACTGTTTTCCATAAGTAAAAGTCACTCAGTCATGTCCAACTCTTTATGACCCCATGAACTACATAGCCCATGGAATTCTCTAGGCAAGAATACTGGAGTGAGTAGCCTTTCCCTTCTCTAACGGATCTTCCCAACCCAGGATCAAACCCAGATCTCTCACATTGCAGGCAGATTCTCTACTAGCTGATACACCAGGGAAGCCCCAAAATACTGGAGTGGGTAGCCTATCCCTTCTCCAGTGGATCTTTCCCACCCAGGAATCAAACCAGGGTATCCTGCATTGCTGGTAGATTCTTCAACAGCTGAGTTACCAGGGAAGCCCCATAATGGCTACACAAATTTACATTCCTACCAATAGTGTAGGAGGGTTCCCTTTTCTCCATACTCTCTCCAGCATTTATTGTTCATAGATTTTATTGTTATTATGATGATGATGATTATGGCCATTCTGATCAGTGTGAGGTATTACCTCATTATAGTTTTGAATTGCATTAATGAGATTGCAATTTAACTTCCACTTTGCTTAGTTTTACCTCTAAGTCTCAAAACTATCCTGTCCATGGGGTTGTTCAGTCGCTCAGTTGTGTCTGATTCTTTGCAGTCCCATGGACTGCAGCACACCAGGCTTCCCTGTCATTCACCATCTCCCAGACTTTGCTCAACTCATGTCCATTGACACAGTGATACCATGCAACCATCTCATCCTCTGCCATCCTCTTCTCTTGCTTTGAATCTTTCCCATCACTACGGTCTTTTCCAATAAGTTGGCTCTTCTCATTAGGTGGCCAATACTTTGGCTCATGGAGTAGCTCAGCAAATAATCAAATTACTTAGCTTTCACTTTCTATGTACTAGACCCTCACATCTATCATCTCCAGTCCTTACAATAACCCTAAAAGGTAAGATGATATTTGATCTACTTAAGAAATGAATAAACCAAGGCATAGATGTCACGAATTTGCACAAGATTACACATCAAAATGGAAACAGAAGCTACACTGATTTTCATGACACTAGACTGCTTTTCATGATCTGAGCCACAGTCAGCTCCCGGTCTTGTTTTTGTTGACTGTATAGAGCTTCTCCATCTTTGGCTGTAAAGAATATAATCAATCTGATTTCTGTGTTGACCATCTGGTGATGTCCATGTGTAGAGTCTTCTCTTGTGTTGTTGGAAGAGGGTGTTTGCTATGACCAGTGCATTCTCTTGGCAAAATTCTATTAGCCTTTGCCCCACTTCATTCTGTACTCTAAGGCCAAATTTGCCTGTTACTCCAGGTGTTTCTTGACTTCCTACTTTTGCATTCCTATCCTCTATAATGAAAAGGACATCTTTTGGGGGTGTTAATTCTAAAAAGTCTTCTAGGTCTTCATAGAACTGTTCAACTTCAGCTTCTTCAATGTGAAGTCAAGTGGGCCTTAGAAAGCATCACTATGAATAAAGCTAGCAGAGGTGATGGAATTCCAGTTGAGCTATTTCAAATCCTCAAAGATGATGTTGTGAAAGTGCTGCACTCAATAGGCCAGCAAATTTGGAAAACTCAGCAGTAGCCATAGGACTGGAAAAAGTCAATTTTCATTCCACTCCCAAAGAAACGCAATGCCAAAGAATGCTCAAACTACCGCACAATTGCACCCATCTCACACACTAGTAAAGTAATGCTCAAAATTCTCCAACCCAGGCTTCAGCAATACAAGAACCGTGAACTTCCTGATGTTCAAGCTGGTTTTAGAAAAGGCAGAGGAACCAGAGATCAAATTGCCAACATACGCTGGATCATGGAAAAAGCAAGAGCGTTCCAGAAAAACATCTATTTCTGCTTTATTGACTATGCCAAAGCCTTTGACTGTGTGAATCACAATAAACTGTGCAGAATTCTGAAAGAGATGAGAATACCAGACCACCTGACCTACCTCTTGAGAAACCTGTATGCAGGTTAGGAGGCAACAGTTAGAACTGGACATGGAACAATAGACTGGTTCCAAATAGGAAAAGGAGTATGTCAAGGCTGTATACTTGTCACCCTGCTTCTTTAACTTATATGCAGAGTACATCATGAGAAACGCTGGACTGGAAGAAACACACGCTGGAATCAAGATTGCCAGGAGAAATATCAATAACCTCAGATATGCAAATGACATCACCCTTATGGCAGAAGAGGAACTAAAAAGCCTCTTGATGAAAGTGAAAGTGGAGAGTGAAAAAGTTGGCTTAAAGCTCAACATTCAGAAAACGAAGATCATGGCATGTGGTCCCATCACTTCATGGGAAATAGATGGGGAAACGGTGGACACAGTGTCAGACTTTATTTTTTGGGGCTCCAAAATCACTGCAGATGGTGACTGCAGCCATGAAGTTAAACGACGTTTACTACTTGGAAGGAAAATTATGACTGACCTAAATAGTATATTGAAAAGCAGAGATGTTACTTTGCCAACAAAGGTCCATCTAGTCAAGGCTATGGTTTTTCCAGTAGTCATGTATGGATGTGAGAGTTGGACTGTGAAGAAAGCTGAGCACCAAAGAATTGATGCTTTTGAAGTGTGTTGTTGGAGAAAACTCTTGAGAGTCCCTTGGACTGCAAGGAGATCCAACCAGTCCATTCTGAAGATCAGTCCTGGGTGTTCTTTGGAAGGAATGATGCTAAAGCTGAAATTCCAGTACTTTGGCCACTTCATGGGAAGATTTGACTCATTGGAAAAGACTGTGATGCTGGGAGGGATTAGGGGCAGGAGAAGAAGGGGACGACAGAGGATGAGATGGCTGGATGGCATCATTGACTCGATGGACAGTAAGTTTGAGTGAACTCTGGGAGTTGGTGATGGACAGGGAGGCCTGGCATGCTGCAATTCATGGGGTCGCAAAAAGTCGAACATGACTGAGTGACTGGACTGAACTGAACTGAGACTGCTTTTAACTGCTATAAACACTCAAGGTCTCCATTTCACCATGGATATTAGGACAAGTGTTAACTCTTCTTCCCCTTACCCCACATAAGAGGTCTTCCTCACATTTGGCCAGCCTTTGTGCCTTTTTCAATAGCTTCTAACATAACTTGATAAGAGTCAGGATCTTAGGGGTTAGAGGCTTTGACCCTCACAAAGTCTGTGCCCTTGGAACTATTACTTTAGTCTCCCTAGGACTCTGTTCCTAATCTGTTACACAGAATCTGAATGGGTGCCTATTTCATGGGTTGTAATTACAATTCCAAGAACTTACTTAGGAGAAGAGTAAGCACAGTGCCTGCATAGTTCAGCCAGCAATGCATTTTACATTCTCTTCATGGACTTTTTCAACCTCAATTTTGTTCTAAACTTTCTCAGATTCAGGCTATTTTGTCTTCTTTTTTAGGAACTTTGCCTCTGTGCTTACATCCACAGAGTTCACCATTTAAGAGCCCCAAATTCTTAAATTAACAAAATGCCCACTGGTTATCCATATTGGTACATGTGTCTTATGTATTTGACTACATACAACCATCATATGACATTTAAAAATATTCAAGATTTTGTTTTCTCTCTCTTTCTGAATAGAAACGAATTGCTTTGTTCTCCTAAGACCCTTGTGGTGAAAGGAAACAAAAAATTTACACCCTCCAGTAAGTGTCTCTATGCTGATATTTAGAATTATGTTATTTTACACAGGAAGTGAGTCAACTTTACTAGAGGCTCCAGTTACTCCAGATTCACCATCATCTCCTTATTTCACCTAGTTAATTACCAAAGCGCCAGTGAAGGGAGGAAATGCACATAATGGATCATTGTACTTTTAAGAAAAATCTCCTTGCCAGTGCCTTTCGGGATGATGATTCTGATCTTAAGGAGGAACTGTCTCAGGAGGATGCAGGTTGTGGAGGCAAATGTCACAGTAAATAACCTGTGAGCCGTCTCTTGGTACCCTGAATACCAAGCTCAGACCCCAGACATTTATCTCTCACAACACTCTAGAGTCTAGAGTCTAGCAGAGCTGTGTTGCAAGATAAATTGGGGAATCTTCCTTTTCCTGCTGACTGGGCTCCTTCAGTTGTGACAAGCCCAAGATGCCTTGGGACAGAAGGTTGGTTCAGAATGGTCGTATAACCAGCCAACCTGACTCAGAAAGAGAGTGTCAGGTATTTTTGTCCTGGGCAAAACATGGCTGCATGCTTAATTGGAGACTCTGCAAATAGATTTCCAAATTAAGTTTGTGAAAAGATAAGAAAACATGTGAGGTTTTAAGTTGGTTTCCCTGGAAGCAGAGGCTGAGATGCATGTGGTTTACTGAGGGTTCTCAGGACAAGAGGGGTCAGGGGGCCGGAGGAAGAGCTGAACGAGGACATGGTCTTCTGTGAAGATTAACCTCAGCCTGATCACCTAGGCGGCTCTGGAGTAGGAGTTCAACCTCAGAGTTGGTCCCACCTGAGTCAGGGGGCTATTTTGCATCTTTGCAGGCCATTCCGAGGGTAGTGATAGAGAACCTCTCTAGTGATACCACTGTTATGACAGACTAGACTCCAAAGGAGTGTGTAGCCTGGAGCTGCTTAGCAGACAACACTGCGGCCAGGAGATGGGTACACTGTCTGCATGAAGGGAACCTGGGCAGCAGGCCCTGCACTTGGAGTAACTTTACCCTTTCCGATTTGTGTACCTGTGGATGGAGAGTATCTATCTATCTGTCATCTAATGTATTTGTCGACTTACCTGTGATCCATTTCAGACTTTCTTCAATGTTTATGTCCTTATAGATTACTTCCATTTACCTCTAACTACCCCTCTAAATGACATTTTAAAAGCAAATTAAAATGTAGCATAGTTGCATTATTCAGTTGTACACATGCTTTTTGGTCTTTTGTTATGCTAAGCCAAAGAAAGAAAGAAAAAAGACTGGAATGTTGCTAATAGGACAGAATTGCATCTCAGCCATGAAAAGAAAATTGATGCTTTTTGGACTGTCGTAATTAGTACCCTCAGCATTTGATTTGCAAGATGTTATAATCTAAAAGGACTATTTCTATATGTAAAATGTAGCCATTAATCAGTGCAATGATTTTCAAAACTTGTATATAGAAATCAGCCTTGAAAATTTAGTATTCTTTCTGCAGGCCTCCACTTCCTGGAATTGAGGAAGTCATCAGTCATTCTTCTCACTGCTCTTTCCAGCCCATCCCCTCCCCATGCTCCCTAAAACACCAGGTGTGAATTTCAGGTTACATCAGTTGCCTCTTGCCACAATAATGCTTCATAACAAGGATCTCAAAAACTGGAGTCTTAAAGTGACGAGCATTTTCCAAGTTATCAGGTCTTCAGGATTCTGGTTTAAGCTGATATATTAGTTATTTATTTCTACATAACATATTTCCCCCAAATTTAGCACCTTAAAGAAATACACATTTATCATCTCACAGTTTCTCTGGGTCAAGAATCTGGTGTGGGGAGGTGGGGCTGGGGGAAGGATGAAATTGGGAGATTTGGATTAACACATACACACTACTGAATATAAAATAGATAACTAATAAGGACCTACTGTATCACATAGGGAATACTACTTAACACTGTGCAGTGGCCTATATGGAAAAAGAATCTTGAAAAAAGAGTGGATGTATAACTGAATCACTTTACTGTATACCTGAAGCCAACACAGCATTGTAAATCAACTATGCTCCAATAAATATTAATAAAAAGACAGTCTGGTGTGGTTTAACTGGGTCATCTGAGCCTGGGTCTCTCACAGGATGCAATTCCCACCTCAGCTAGGATGGCCATCATTTCAAGGCTCATCTCTGGCTCAATCCACATCCACACTTCCTCATGGGAGGGCTAGCAGCCTTCATGTTCTTATGGGTAACATCACTTCCTCACCATGTGAATTTCTCCACACAGCCACTCACAACACAACAGTTCATTTCCCCCAGAGCAAGAGCCACAGGAGAGAAAGCAAAAGAATGAGCAGGACAAGTCAGTCTTCGGCAACCTGATCTTCAAACTGACATTTCATCATATTCCTATATTCCACTCATTAGAAATATCACCAGGGCCAGCCCATACTCAAGGGAATGGAGCTTCACAGGGGCATGGATACCAGAATAATGGGAAGCCATCCACGGTGCTGCCTACTACAGCCATGCTCAGATGGTTAGTTTCCTCTGGTTTTGACTGTACTCCTTGTATATCTAGGGATCAGCTGCTGTTAGCTGATCAAAGTGAATTTGGTTGTAGTGACTTTGCTCTGAGCCTTTTTTTTTTTTTAATACTCTATAAAATTAGCTGGACACACTCTCCTGGTCATGGCAAAAGCATAGGAAAACAGGCAGAAACACCCAAAGACTCTTGAGGCTCTGGCTCAGAACTGCTACACCATTTCTTTTTTTTTTTTTTTTTTT
>SJYQ01084666.1:218032-246051 GCA_006410935.1 Redunca redunca
ATATATATATAGATATATACATATATGTGTGATGTATATACATACATGTATATCTGTATGCATATGTGTATATGTGTGTGTGTATAAATATATATGTATATTTTTCTTGCACTGTCAGCTGAGAGGCCCTAGAAGCAACAGCATTGTAGTAGCAACAAGCAAACCTAGTACTCAGATCTTGATTTCTAAAACTGTTCTGCAGTAAAGGGAACCAGAACTCATTTGATAAATGACTGATTCTAGACCTGGAACAGAAAATATACACGATAAACCTGGAGCATAGAAAGTAAGTGCTAAAAACAAACCAAAATCTTCCACAATGATGGGGATATATCAAAAGAACACAGGAGTCAAACAAAAGAGTTCCTAAGGCTGGAACAATTAGGGAAACAAAATAAGTAGAGTAGGATTGGATAACACAAAGTATAAAATAAATATCCAACCCATACTGATATAAATAACTGGATCAATAAACAAATGGAGGAAAACAGACAAATCTCTCATGCAGAATTCCAAATAATTTTTATATTACCCTGTGCTCCAGTATAACTCCTCACTCCTTAAGTGTGGTCTGCAAATAATGACTTCTTCCCAAGAGGCTCAGAAGCTAAAGAATCTGTCGGAGACTCAGGTTCTGTCTTTGGGTCCAAAGGATCCCCTGGAGGAGGAAATGGCAACCCACTCCAGTATTCTTGCCTGGGAAATCCCATGGACAAAGGAATCTGGTGGGCTACAGTCCATGGGGTTGCAAAGAGTCAGACATGACTGGGTGACTAACACTACTACTACAACTCCAAGAGTAACGTGTGGAAAGGGAGAAACAATTTGTAGTGGAGAAACATGGTAGACATGACCTCCATCGTGTCATCCAGGTCCGTGTCGACAGGAGTCAACCCTGTGGATAGCATGCTCCCTTGATGCCAGGTGATGAGAAGGGCGTACATCTCTGTAAACCGAGTTTCCCCACAAAACCAATAATAGTTCCATTCTAACCATGAGAAAAAAAACCTCAATTAAGGGACATTCTAAAGACGTGTGTTGAGTATTCCACATGATTGCAAATTTCAGCAATAACTGGGAAAGTGGGACACTGTCACAGCCAAGGGGAGCTTAAGGAAACACGATGGCTAAGGGCAATGTGGCAGGCATCGGGGATGTGATCTTGGAACAGAATAGGAAGGTTAGCTCAAAACTAGGCAATAGCTCTAAATGGGGACTTTAGTTAACAATGGTCTGTCCATACTGGTATGTGAATTGTGACAAATACACCACACTCACATGAGATTCTATTAGGGGAAACAAGGTGTGGAGTGAATAGAAATTATACTAGTTTCAAAATTTTTAGTAAAATAAACAAATACTCAAATTAGAAAGTTAATTTTAATAAGGCCCTAAACATTTTCTTTTCTTCTTTGGGGGTTTGGAATTCCTTTTTTTTTTTTAATTGAAGAATGCTTGACCTACAATTTGTTGTGTTAGCTTCTTTTTCAGATTCTTTTTCCATATGCATGCAGGCACACTAAGTCACTTAAGTCATACTCGACTCTCTTTGTGACCCTATGGACTGTAGCCTGCCAGGCACCTCTCTCCATGGGATTCTCCAGGCAAGAATACTGGAATAGGCTGCCTTGCCATCCTCTAGGGGCTCTTCTGGACCCAGGGATCGAACCCGAGTCTCTTATGTCTCCTGCATTGGCAGGTGATTTCTTTATCACTAGTGCCACCTGGGAAGCCCCTTTTTTCCTTATAGGTTATTACAAAATGTTGAGTATAGTTCCCTGTGCTATACAGTAGGTCCTTATTGGTTATCTGTTTTAAATATGGTTAATATTTGGTTAACCATATTACGGTTAATATATGGTTAACATATGATTTATATGTTAATCCAAACTCCTAATAACCTAACATTTTCAACATCCTGCTTAAGTGAGTGACTGCATTCTTGTTTGAAAGATCCTGATGTTCGTATCTTTGTCACAACCTTGAGCTCTTTTCTGCCAGGGATCTTGTTTCTAGCCCCAGTTCCCACCTCAGCCACTGTTGGTCACATCCCAGACATGTTCGTCCCCATTAAAGAAAGGCCTCGGACTCAAGCACCTCTCTCGCATCTCCAGTGATCCTCAGCTCCAATAATTCTTCACCCTCTGGGTCAGAACCTTTGCTCCTGCCACTTTTGCCCTGTCCGCAAACCTCCTCGGGACCACGTGTCTCTCTTTACCTGGCTTCCATTCTGGAATCAATCATCATAATCACTCCCATGGATATACTCTCAATTCCTTTGTTTCTCTTGTGCTTTGACCTATTCTCTTGGCCAGACTCCAGCCATAACTTAATTGGATGTTCCATCAATACATTTTAGGTGCCCATTTAGCTGAGCGCAGCTGGCCTGTGGTGCTGCCTGGCAATCAGGCCGCACTTTCCTACCGAGGTTACTTTCCTGCTCTTTGACAACAATTTCATGCTTTCTTCTCTCTTCCCAAGCCTCCAGCATGGCTCTCTTTACCCTCACTTTCAGCTGATAACACATCTCCTTGTTTCCAGGCAAAAATAGAAGCATTCAGAAGAGAATGTGCATAAGTTTCCATCATTATATTTACCTTCTCACTGCATCTACACCCATTAATCCTATTTTCTCCCCTGTTATTGTGGAACACTCAATACTAAAGTTAAATTGTACTTTTAGGTGCTACATCCTTTCTTTTAAAAGTAGAAGGGGATTATTTTCTACCTCTCCTGCTTCATCAGCTTTTTCCTCTCCACTGGATCCTCACCATCAGTGTTATCAGAATGCTGTTATTTCCTGTAACTGAGAAACAAAACTTATTTTCCACTTCTCCCTCCAGCAGTTCCTACCCCATTTTCCCCTTCCCTTTTTAGTTACACTCCTTTCAAAAGTGCCCAATAGTCTATCTCTCCAATTGATCATTTTTTATTCTCTCTTAAACCCACTCCAAGGAAACATTTCGCCTACTGCTCCATCAAGGTCAAATCAAGGTCAGTGTCACTAGTGACCTCTGGCGTTCGTAAACCCTATGGTGGATTCTTAGCATATATTTTGTACATTTGATTCCCCCTTCCTTGAAATTCTTCCTTCATTTGGCTTCTAGCACTTCGCACATAAAAGGTTTTCTTCCTACCTTATTGGCAGCTCCTTCTCAGCCTCTCATACTTGTTTTCTGGTATCTTTCCAATCAGAATGTACACTTTTTCTCTATCCACTTACACTTACTCTCTGTGTGACCTCATTCAATCCCTTTGTTTTAAACACATCTGTATACTACAGACCCCAAATTTGTATCCACACTTTGTACTTCCACTCTGAACTTGAGACCCATGTATCAACTGCCTACTTGACTCTATCTGGATGGCTAATAAACATCACAAATCTAAACTGTACTCCTGACAGTCCTCTCATCCCTAGCTCTGTCCTCCTAGAGACTTTCCCTCTCAGTAATGAGCCCCATCCTGCCAATTGTTTAGTCTAAATGCTTGGCATCAATGCATGTTTCTATTTTGCTCACACCTCAGGCTCATGCCATCAGCAAATTCTGTTACTCTGCCTCCAAAACACCACCAAATCCCACCATTCCTTATTATATCTATCATATCATCTAAAACCAAACTAGTCCAAGTCATCATCATCTCTTAGCTGAACTGGTTTCATTGCTTGGTAGCTGATTTCCAAGCATCTAACGATGCCCCTTTTTGTCTTACCTCTAGAGTCACAACAACTTTGTCCTGTTGATCAAGTCTAGTCACATCAAACCTATGCTCAAAACGCTCCAGAGGGTCCCATCTCTCCAAAGTTAAAATCAATGTCATCACAATGACCTAGGAGCCTATAAAATGTCTTTGATCAAAATGTTTTATTAAAATTCCAGCTCTGGGCCTTCCCAACTGTGCATATCTAAGACCCGTTTAAGGGGTCGGTCCCTTTGTAAGAATGAAACTGCTCTTACCCCTTAGGCAGATGCAGCCCTGTACCCGAGCTCACACTTGGAAAGCTGATAGCTGGCTGAATGGTAGACACAGCTGGTGCCACTATGCAGTGTGCACACTACACCGCTCTGCCAGTTCTATCCAGCATCCTGCCATTACCACTGCACACTAACTTCCTACCACTCTCTCCTGAATTTAATCTGCACAGCCACACTGGCCTCCTTGTTCATGGACCTTACAAGCATACTCCTGCCTCTGGAGTTGTTGTTGTTGTTGTTGTTGTTTTTCCCTCACTACCACAATAACTTTCTTCTTTCTCCATATAATATACATATATATATATATCCATATAATACATATATATAATTACTCCCTCGGCTGCTTCAAGACTATGATCGATGTAAATTCTTTCATGAGGTCTTCAGTTCAGCTCAGTTCAGTCACTCAGTCATGTCTGATTCTTCTTTACCCATGGGCTGCAGCATGCCAGGCCTCCCTGTCCATCACCAACTACTGGAATTTACTCAAACTCATGCCCACTGAGTCGGTGATGCCATCCAACCATCTCATCCTCTGTCATCCCCTTCTCCTCCTGCCTTCAAATTTTCCCAGTACCAGGGTCTCTTCAAATGAGTCAGTTCTTCGCATCAGGTGGCCAAAGTATTGGAGTTTCATCTTCAACATCAGTCCTTCCATATTCAGGAGTGATCTCCTTTAGGATAGACTGGTTGGATCTCCTTGCAGTCCATGGGACTCTGAAGAGTCTTCTCCAACACCACAGTTCAAAAGCATCAATTCTTCGGTGCTCAGCTTTCTTTATAGTCCAAACTCACATCCATATATGACCACTGGAAAAACTAGCTTTGGCTTTGACTAGATGGGCCTTTGTTGGCAAAGTAATGTCTCTGCTTTTCAATATGCTGTCTAGGTTGGTCATAAGTTTTCTTCCAAGGAGTAAGCGTCTTTTAATTTCATGGCTGCAGTCACCATCTGCAGTGATTTTGGAGCCCCCCAAAATAAAAATCTGTCACTGTTTCCAGTGTTTCCCCATCTATTTGCCACGAAGTGATGGGACCGGATGGCATGATCTTAGTTTTCTGAATGTTGAGCTTTAAAAATAATAAATACAATGGTTGTTTCCATTTATTTATAATGACCCATAAAGCAACCCTAATTGCCTCAATAGACGTCTAACTGGGATGCATCATCTTCTAGGACACTTAGAATCCATCACAGTATTGCATTATGTCAAGGGGGCAAATGTGAGCTCTCTCTTTATTATCTTTGGCAAACATCATTTCGTTTTCCTGTCAGGTGTCTGTACTGGCTTTCTTTGGGTAACACCTCTGGCTTTGCAAAGTTTGGCTTAACTTTCTTGATCTCTGTAGACACTGACAACACAAACATGCTCTGTTTGTAGAAATATGTCATCTGTTGGAGCTCAGCAAGGGAATAGGAAGAGAAGTCAGGTTTTGAAGAAAGAATAACAGCACCATTTGGACAGCTGCAGGCATGAATCTCTGAAGAGGACAGCTGAACCAGGTTGTGCCTCAGACTCTGAGCTTTTCTGGCCCCAAATCGAGGCCTAGAAATAAAAAGGAAGGGCCTGTGAGATGGGGCAGTGTGGGGCTGGCACTGATTGTGTCGGCTGTTAAATTCATAGCATGCCCATGCTTCTCTGAAACATGTTACTTTCCACAAGTTCAGAAGGCAGGTTTTTAAATCCATTTCTGGGGTTCCAAATGCCACCACTGTCAGCGTGCTTCAAGACATACAGGGACGGGAAATATTCTCTCGACACCCACCTCACCAAACAGTGAGTGCACCAGTTACAAACATGCATGAAAGCTATGTGGGCCTTTAATCACCTGATTTCTGCCCCCTGAATGAAGTGTATGTCACCTCAGCATGGCCGACACTTTTGATTGATATCAATTTACTTAAGCACTACCTCTTTAAAGGCTTTTACTGTGTTCAAATACTATTTCTTGAGTCCAGCTAAAAAGCAAAATGTATTTATTAACTGTTTAAAAAGACATATGCCGCTTCAGATTTAAAAAAAAAAAAAACAAAACTGCGTATACTAATTTAGATACATAAGGTATCATTGTTTTATCTTAACTACTCAACCCTCCATATTAACCACTATACTTAAAAACGTACTGATACTCCCTTTTTAAATTAACAAACATCAATTAATCCACTGGCTGTTTTTTATTACCAAATTCAGAAACTAGAAAAGAGAAAAACGCAACCCAGCTGTTCAGCCCATCCCCCTGGTCTGGCTATGAAGGTGAGGAATTTGGCCACTTTTTTCAAGGCTTTTTTCACTTTTGCCAAGGTGATGGAGTTGGTCAAATTTGCCCAATTTCCTTTCCCGCAAGCAATCAGAGCTAGTAAATATTGTCAATGGAAAATAGGTACAATGTTATTCTTTCCCAAAAAAGTTTTCTTGGCCAAGTTTGAAAAGTGCTACCTACAATATCTTCTTGGAAGCTTCATAATGATACATAGAATGCTCTAGTTTTAGATAAGCCCTACAATCCCTATTTAATTCCTTGTATCCTGTAGCTCTCACACTTTCCTGACCAAGGAATCCCCTCCATGTAGGAGCTGGAGGAGGAGCATACAGGGATGCGTAAGATTCAAGCTTTTGTGACAGGATGGGAAACTATTGAAAGGCTTTGAGCAGAGAGGAGGGACCTGATGTTTTATGATTCATTAGGCTCCCCTGGGTCTATGTGAGATGTGGCTGAAGGGAGTATGGGAAGACAAATGCCAGAAGGTGAGCTTGGAGGCTTTTGCAATAAAGTAGGTGAGCCAACAACATTAAGTTGAACCAGACAGTAAAGGTCTAGATGATGAGAGGGCATCACTTTCCAGATGCATTTGGAAGGCAGAGCTTTTGATATTTTCTGGCAGATGGGATATATGATATCAGAGAGAAAAGTCAAGGATGATTTCAAGCTATCTGCCCTGAGCAATTGGCAGACTTGTGGGAGGAGCACATTTGGGCACTTGGGGATAAATCAGGAGTATAGTTTGGGAGCTGCTAATTTTATGATGACAGTTAGATGTTCAACAATAGCCAAGATGTTCTCTGGGATACACTCTCTGAATTTGACTTCATTTAATGCGAAGCAGAGGGCTCTCCACTCTGGCTATTCAGTAAAACTGCATGCAGAGATTTAAAAGTTCCCTGGTCTAGGGTGCTGCCAAACTAATTACTTAAACATCTCTGGGGTGGACCAAGGCATGGGCATGCTCAACACCCTCCAGGGGATGCAAATGCATAGTGAGGGTTGAGAACCACGGGATCAGTGGCCCCAATGGTCTTGGGCTTGAAATGATCATGGCACATTCTATTAGATGTAGTGGCAGGACGGCCATGCTTCCCAGATGTCAGGAAACTGGAGACAAGGTATGCCCCACTGCTGGGAAACAGACACTTCCCAGATTCTCGCTGCCTCTTCCTGCACTCTCTTTGCTTCGTCCAAGTTTCAAGGAATGTCTGGACTTCTAGTTTAGGTAGCTCATTTGACACAGTCTTCACTTAAATTAGGCAGCATTCATGGTGCCTGGAGTATTCAGACTCAGAGCCTGAGCCTTTCCTGCTGGTCTCTGGAGATGTGTGATTCACTGCTGAGTTATCTGAGAATAGAAGAGCATTTCAGAGCCCCCCTCACCACCCGGCCAGCAGTGTGTACCATGGAAGCTAATCTGAAAACAGTAGGAATTCCACAGCCCTTGAGCAGGTGGGTTTGAGAAAGCTACAAAGAAAGACAGTGTGGAGACTTCTCTGGCAGTCTAGTAGCTAAGATTCCCTGCTTCCAGTGAAAGGGAACCTGGTTCGATCCCTTGTCAGGGAACTAAGATCCCACATACCACACAACGTAGCCAGAAAAGGAAAGAGAGAAAGAAAGTTTGGGGACTCCTCTGGCAGTCCAGTGGCTAAGATTCCACGCTTCAGTGAAAGGGACCCAGGTTCAACCCCTTGTCAGGCAACTAAGATCCCACGTGCCACACAGCATAGCCAAAAAGGAAAGAAAGAAAGACAGTTTAAGGGATTTTTGGTCACAGTGCCCAGGTACTTAGCGAAAAGGTAGAGACATTCCTGAAACCCAAATATTTGCCTCCTTCAGTGAAACCTACACAGGCAGGTACCATTTTGAGGGCTAGAGTCTCCAGGTAAATACTTTCACACATGCCACACACACACACTCAACACACATACACATTCAACACACAGGCCATTCACATTTACACTAATAGACAATGCACAGGCTCCCATGATACAGAGACCCACCTTTCATTTATGACCCCTCTCACATCAGCCCTCTCAAGACTGAGTCTCAGGAGACTTACTCACACAACAGAAGAGAGAAGGTTGGGATCTTGATTTACTTTCTAGGCCTCTAGCTTCTTTGAGATTTAACTGATGAACTGTGGAATTTCAAGTCTCATGGCCCTGAGAAGAAAGGACCCTGCAAGATAAGCGTCCTTTCCAGTTCCCCTGAAGTTACTTTACTCAGGTGCCAATAGACCCCATTCAGTCACAAAGCCATTACTGAGAGAGGGAGAAACACAGGAGGACTCTAACCTCCAAAGCCCTTTGCCAGGTGGGAGATTTTATCTAAGGCATTGCTGGTGAATTCAGGCTGAGGAAAGCCCTGAGGGGACACTGGTTTCTCCTCCAGAGGTGGAAGATGTGATCCGTGCCTTCCCACTTTCTGTGCCCTGACCTGGTTGGTGCACAGTTGCTCATGTTTCAAAGCCCACCATCAGCATTTCTTTTTTTTTTTTAATCTGCTTTTTTCCTTTTTGGCCTAAGCATTTTCTCTAGACTAAAAAGCCCACCCCACCCCTGCAGCAAACTGGAAGGTCCAAGTACCTGACATCATCAAAAAGGAACGTTCCATCTATCACTGGTGGGAACTGGCTCCCTGACCTTTGAGTGGATAATTTTGGGCTTCCCAGGTGACTCAGATGGCAAAGAATCTGCCTGCAGTGCAGGAGACCTGGGTTCCATTCTTGGGTCGGGAAGATCCCCTGGAGAAGGGAATGGCAACCCACTCCAGTATTCTTGTCTGTTTTGCCTATGTTCTAGGAGTTTTATAGTTTCTGGTCTTACATTTAGATTTTTAATCCATTTTGAGTTTATTTTTGTGTATGGTGTTATAAAGTGTTCTAGTTTCATTCTTTTACAAGTGGTTGACCAGTTTTCCCATCACCACTTGTTGAAGAGATTATCTTTAATCCATTGCATATTCTTGCCTCCTTTGCCAAAGATAAGGTGTCCCTATGTGTGTGGATTTATCTCTGGGCTTTCTTTTCTGTTCCATTGATCTATATTTCTGTCTTAGTGCCAGTATCATACTGTCTTGATGACTGTGGCTTTGTAGTAGAGCCTGAAGTCAGGCAAGCTGATTCTTCTTTCTCAAGATTGCTTTGGCTATTTGAGTTTTTTTTTTTTTTGTATTTCCATACAAATTGTGAAAGTATTTGTTCTAGCTCTGTGAAAAATACCGTTGGTGACTTTATAGGGATTGCATTGAATCTATAGATTGCTTTGGGAGAATTCCATGGACAGAGGGGTCTCGCTGGCCACAGTCACTGGGATTGCAAAGAGTCAGACCTGACTAACATCTACTCTGGGCTTCTAGAATTCTCTATAGGGATAGAGCCTACTGTAGTGACTGCTTTGATAATGCACCCTCTTTTGGCTGTTTTTTGTTTTGTTTTGTTTTGTTTTTTTCTTTTTCTGTCTCCCTTTCCCATAATACTACCAATGTTTTCTGGGATCAATCTAAGATAAACTAGTCGCATTGAAATTTCTACTAGGGATCAGCCTCTGGGGGACTTGACCTAAGACACAAGAAAAGAAGGAAATCCCCTGCAAGTGTAAATGACGAAAGATAGAGAGAGGTCAGTTTACTCAAAATGGCTCAGAATCCCACCAATATGTCTGTAAAATGGCCCTGTTTTATAGAGATTTGATTTATCAAGACAATTTGAGAAATTTACCTCCCTGTTTGGGCACCAGACAGGGTGACCGTGTAAAGGGGAAGCAGATGCACTCAGCCTGTGGCCTCACACTTCTATGGCAATGACTATAATTTTCCAGGAGGGAGACATTAAAAAAATTCATGTAAAACTTTTTATTGTGTAAGTGACACTTGTTGTTACAGTCAGCAGTCAGAAAGCTACCCTGAGGACAGAACTTTCTGCCTATTAATGCAGACAAAACTGCTAGCCTGCTTTCCAAATCTCAGAGTGTAGCATTGAAGATGCTAGGATTCATTCCAAAGGAGTTACAGTACCAGTGAAATACAAGAAAGATGTAGCAAATGTGTGTTGCAGGAAAGATAATAAAGTAAAATCTAAGCATTTCAGAGCTCTCTGGGCAAATTGAATCCAGGGAATTGAAAAATAAAGACTTGGAAAAAAATGGACTCTTTTTACAGAGGACAGGAAAATAACATATTTCTCCAAATGGAGAAATACTCCATTTCATTCTCCAGTTTTTCTGGACTCAAAACTACTGCTGAAATCATTTCCAATCATACAAAAGAAATATTTAATGAGGATTTATGGCTTTAGTATTTGTAATCAGGACTCTGTCTATAAAGATTTCCTTTTTCAGTGTGGACACATGCCAACACAGGAACACAGTTGGAGACCAATCCCTGCACACAAATAACCCAACGTCCTCCTGTACCTGCTCCCGTCTCCCATCATTTCCTTCAATAGTGACATCACCTCCTTTAGAGCCAGCCTCTGCGGTACCAGCCAGGGTTCCAGGGTCGTCATCCACTCCACACTCTCCACTTTAGTTCAACTCAGTGGGGCTCTGCATCACTCATGGGTTGTGAAGAGCTGCGAATGATGTAGGGATCAGCTTTACTATATTAACAGCGGTAAAGCATAAATATTTTTTGGTAGGATATCCTGATTCATTCATTTGGATAGCCCAAGTGCTGAGGCAAAGACCAGCATCTCCAACTGGTCTTATCCCCTCATACCTTGATATTTCACAAAATAAAAATTGATTTCTTGCTTGGGTGATAAACACGTCAGTGGAGGGACGGGGGAATGTGTTCACAGGGTCATGCAGAGACGCAGCTTCCTTCCATCTATTCATTACACAATTCCTTAGACAGCAGTTGTAAAATGACTGATTGGCTTTACTTTATAAAACAATCTTGGAGTCACAAAAAGACTGAGCAGAAGGTACAGAGATTTCCCACTGTTAACATCCCCCACCAGAGGAGTACGTTCTTACAAGCTGTGAACTTGCATCAGCAAATCATAATCACCCAGAATCCACTGTTTACCTTACAGTTGACGCTGTACATTCTATGGGTATGGACGAATATTTGCTGATGTGTATCCACCTTCACAGTGTCACAGTTTTCACTGCTCTAAAAATTCTCATGCCTCGCCTGTTCATCTTTCCCTTCTCCCTAACCTCTGGCCACCACTGATCTTTTTTTTTTCTTTATCTTTTTAAAATTAATTTCTATGGAAGTACAATCATTTTACAATGTTGTGTTAGTTTCTGCTGTGCAACAAAGTGAATCATCTACATATATACATATACCCTCTCTGTTTTGTACTTCCATCACATTTAGGTCACCACAGAGGACTGAGCAGAGTTCACTGACCTATACAGTATGTTCTCATTAGTTATCTATTTTATATATAATATCAATAGTGTGCATGTATATATACATATATGTCAATCCCGATCTTTCAGTTCATCCCCTCCTTCCTTCCTTGTTGTCCATAGTTTTTTCTCTGTGTTTGTGTTTCTATTTCTATTTTTCAAATAAGATCTTTTTACTGTCATCATAGTTTCCTCTTTTCAGAATGTTATACAGATGCAATCGTGTAGTACACAACCTTTTCAGATTGACTTATATCATTTAGCAACCTGCATTAAAGTTTTCTCCGTGTCTTTTCATGGTTTGATAGCTCATGTCTTTTTAGCAGTAAATAATATGCCATTGTCCAGATATTATACAGTTTTTTTAATTTTATGCTGGAGTATAGTTTATTTATAATGTTGTGTTAGTTTCACAGGTATACAGTAAAGTGATGTAGTTATACAAATACATATATTCCTCTTTTTCATATTTTTTCCATATAGGTTGTTACAGAATGTTGAGCAGAGTTCCCTGTGCTGTACAGTAGGTCCTTGTTGGTTATTTCATGCACAGTAGTGTGTATATGTCATCCCAAACTCCTAATTTATACTTCTCCACTACCTTCCCCTTCTGATATCCCTGTTTGTTTTTTAAGTCTGTGAGTCTGTTTCTGCTTTGTGAATAAATTATTTTGCATCATTTTTTAGATTCCGCAGATAAATGATACCATATAATATTTGTCTTTGTCTGATTTACATCACTTAGTATGATGATCTCTAGGTATCATGGTTTATTTAATCATTCATTTCCTGAAGGGCGTCTTGGTTGTTTCCACATGTTTGGCAATTGACAAGCTTTTTATGGTAAAGGACCACATACTAGTTATTTTCAGCTTCCTGAGTCTCTGTGTTCAGTCTCTGTGTTAACTACTGCCATTGTAGGACAAAGCTTCCGTAAACACTGCATAAATAAATAGACTAGCTGTGCTGCAATAAACCTTTATTACAAAACTAGGATATGGGATACAGACTCCTGCCTTGGAATCCTCCACTGGCTCTTATCAGCAGACAGGGAAAAGAGACAGTGGAGGATCTGGATTGTTTGGTAAATATTTCTAAGAGGACCAGCTCCTACCACTGTAACCTTGGTTCCTTGTTCAGATCACATGACCTCGCCCAGATGCAAGGGAGTTTGGGAAATGTGGTTTAGTTGTGTCCATATAAGAAGAAACAGGATTTTGTGAGCTAACATTCTTCTATACAAACTGAGAACTGAACATATTTTGTGATATAGTATCTCTGGAAAGGATATGCTGAGATTATAAATAACAGGTTTTAAAAATCCCAGAAACACAATTGCTATAGAAATTGGAAACTTTCTGACTCTATGATGAAGGAATTTTGCTTGCAAATTACATTATGTTTGAAAAAAATTATTTAAACAATGTCAGAATATCAACTATTGTTTTGTACTTTGAGTGTGTGCATACTAAGTTGCTCTGGTTGTGTCTGACTCTTTGTGACCCCTATGGACTGTAGCCCATCAGGCTCCTCTGTCCATGGAATTTGCAGAATTCATCCATATGGAAACACTGAGTAATTTACATATGGATGAATTCTGCAAATCTTAACTAAGCATTAAAAAAGATCCTGCTGGTCTTCTGCTTGTAAGCAATTGGTTAATAGGAGTAATGAATCTGTGTTTCTTTTTAAAAGTTTGTATTTTTACTTCCTTTAATGGACATTACTCTTTCCCCAAATTTTATGAAATTTAAGATTTGACAGCAGTCATGAGCTTAGCTAATAAAACAAGTATTGTTTTCTTATGTAACATGAGAGGAAAATATTATCAAATTCAGGGTTTATTTCTCTCTAATAATTCACCAGAGTGATTATTTTCATGGAATCCAATAATAGAAAATAGTTACTTTTTTACCATTCAAGATCTGAAAGGTGAACATATTTAGTAGCATTAACAAACCCAAGAGACTAAAAGAATATAAACAAAATTTTCATCGGACACTCTTGCCATGAAGAAAAGAAAAAAAAAACCACTGTAATTGCTCTGGTGTCTGGTTTGGGTCAGAATAAGTAAAAACTGAAGAAATAAATCTAAAGCTCTTGACTTCATTTTTCAGCCTTCAAGTCTTCTAATGAAGCAGAGCTGTGCAGATAAATCCAAAATTTTAATAAGAAAAAGTGAAAAATATATGGCAGTTTCTTCTGCAGTGCCCTTCTAGGTCACCCTGGAATTCTTAAAGTTATTGTGATTGCTCTAGATTCTGGGTATATTTGATATACTTTGAAAGTAGCTTGCTCCAAATATCAAATCACATTTAAAGTTGCCTTAGTTGTTGTGCTTTGTTTTTTTAGACGCAGTTTTTATTTCATTTACCGGTGATGTTGGAATTCTGGGAGATTAACCTTATGTATCCTTGAAGGCAGTAGTTTTGGAAGTTTAGCATGCGAAAGAATCACCTGGAAGGCTAACAGCCTCCAAGCCTCACTTTCAGAGACTTTGAATCGGCAGGGAAGCCAAGCTCTCCTCAGAAGGAGCCTGGGATTCTTCATTTCCAACAAGCTCCAAGCTGATTGATGCTGGTGGTCTGGTACCCCTCTATGATTGACATCAACTCCAGGGTCTTTCTATTGGAAACCCAACTCAAACTGGCTTAGAAGATAGAAACTGCATTGACTCACAGAAATTAAAAATCTAGGCAGTCTGACTTAGACACTACCAACTCCATCTGTTCAAGTAATATCCTGAGGATCCAGTTTTTCTCTTTCTCGCCAGAATCCATTTCCTCTATAGACATTTCACTCACGGTTGCAAATGGAGCCTGGTGCTCTCGACCTACATTTCCTTGTTTCCAACTCCACTGGAGAAAAGAGACTTTTTTTCTTTCACCAACTGTTAAAAAAAAATGTTCTCACTATTATTGGTTCTAATTGAGTCATGCCCTTACCTCATTTTCACTGTAACTCTAGGGACATGATATGCAATTAGTTTGGGTTAATTTGGACCTACCCTGGATTTAAGTTCTCAGGTACCTGCCGTATCTGTTTTTCTGCACCAGGGGTTTTTCTGAAGCCACAGAGACTCTCTCAGTTTGAACTTAATTACAGTCTAGACATGCATAGGCATTGATGCACTTGCACTCCCCAATCATTGGGGGACAGAGCTCATGGACAGCAGCACCCCCTCCAGTTTTCAGACAGTTATTACATGTATTCTATAACCTTTTTTTAGAAGCTTGCCGTGGTGTTTTGTCCCAGTTGCCTTTGTGGAAACAAGAAACATGGTAGACTGTGGAAGCTTCCTCTTTTTCTGTCTCTGGCCCTTTGCTTCTCACCCTGTTCCTGGAATCATCTCCCCAATCTTTGCCTCATGTACTACTTTTGGGAAAATCCAAATTATAGCCTGCCCTACATCATGTGGGTTGACACTGAGGGAAGTGTTTCTCTAGAATAACCCTGGGGTTTTGTTTTATCAAAGAGGAGTAAAAGGATGATGAGAAGGAAAAGCAACATATTTCCTCTAAAAGCTAGTTAATTCACAAATAAAGAATATTGAATTGTGACTTAACCAGAATATGAATTAGGGCTAAAGTATGTTGTGCAGTGGATTGGGTGAGAACACATCACCTGTGGACTCTGAGGTGACCCAGGGGCTAAGGAGCACATAAAACCAAGGAGGGTCTTGGAATGCAGAAATAGAAAAACCAGACCCTTATCGTCTTTCCCTCCCCCATGCTGTAACTGTTAACGGATTTTGGTTCCTCCTGACCAGTATAACCTGTCTCCCCTCCTACCCCACAGGGAGAAGGTGTTTTCCTTACTCTCCCTCACCACCTGGTATGCATGACTTGTCCAATCAGCAAATGACCCACAAAACCCCATCCCACTCCTTGTAACCTGACTATAAAAGTGGACTAAGGACCCCTGTTCAACATCGGTTCTCCCTTGAGTTGGCCCACTGTACTAACAGCATCTCCCATTCTAATAAACTTTATTTTCCCCTCATTCTGTCTCATGTCTGGAAATTCTTTTCCAACCCACTCCTGGACCATGACAGACTCCACTCCTGCAGCAGATAGACTAAGCAAGAAGGGGAACATGTATCCTACATTAATCTGAGACATGGATTTGGCTAAAATTAAGTTCGCTGGTGGTTCAGACAGTAAAGAATCCACCTGCAATGCAGGAGACCCAGGTTAGGAAGATCCCCTGCAGCAGGGGATGGCAACGCACTCCAGTATTCTTACCTAGAGAATTCCATGGACGCAGGAACCTGGCAGGCTACAGTCCATGGGGTTGCAAGGAGTCAGACATGACTAAGCAGTTAATACACACCCACCCACTCACACACACACACACACACACACACACACAAGTTTAAGAAACTAAAGCCGCATTGGTAGCCTCAATCTCAAGTAATCTTAAAACACCTTCTACAAATTCCCAATGCTGCCATCTCCCCAGCTCACCTAGAATTGTGCATTCCAAGCTTCCCACTCACTGTATGATGCCTCTTAATCTTCCATTTCTTAACTAAACTCTGACCCTCTAAAGTTTTCCTCTCCTGTGTCCCATCTCTTGAGGACAAAACTTGGCTAAAGCTGGCTGTTGGGCAGATGCCACTCTAGTCATTAAACAACAAGTAAAAGTGGCAGGGCTGGCTCACTGGACATGAGTTTGAATTAACTCTGGGAGTAGCTGATAGACAGGGAGGCCTGGCGTGCTACAATTCATGGAGTCGCAAAGAGTCAGACATGACTGAGCAACTGAACTGAACTAAAGAATAGACATTACATACTAAGTCTTCCTTCAGCCAAGAAATATTTCATTATCACACCTTTTTAGAAAACACTAGCCAACGGTTTTATAGAAATGCATTCCAAGGAAGTTTTCTTTCCTGAGAAGCACATTCACCTAATCTTTGGAAATGCTGTATACCGCCTTTCATTTCAGGGCACCACAGTAAGCACTGACTTGTTAAATTCTCTGAGATAATTTGGCTGAGAAAATATTAACTGTAAGTAATCTGGATTTTTCCTAACTTAGTTGATTCTAGCTCTGTTTGGGGTTTTGTTGTTGTTCATGTTTTTGTAGTTCTTTGAAGGTGAAACTGTCAAAATCTCAAAGGCCACTGCCTACCCTTCTAGAAATTCAACCCTAAACGAAAAGTGAAACTAAATGTGGGAAATTCTGTAACTATTACAGACAGCATGCATACTAAGTTGCTTCAGTCTTGTCCAACTCTTTGAGATACTATGGACTATAGTCTTCCAGGTGTCTCTGTCCACGGGATTCTCCTGGCGAGAATTCTGGAGTGGATCGCCATGCCTTCCTCCAGAGCATCTTCCCAACCCAGGGATCCAATCCAGGTCTCTTATTTCTCATGCAGTGACAGGTGGATTCTTCCCACTAGTGCCACCTGGGAATCCCTTATACACAGCAGGAGGCTGCATCTTGGACATCCTTGTGGAAGTCAAGACTTCGCCTTCCTGCACGTGGGTCTGGCTTCCAGGACTGTCTAAGACCCCTACTCTCCCCCCTTGGTATGACCACTATTGTTATTTCCCTGAAAGCAAGGAGAGCGCTGAAAATGAAAGAATCATTTCTTTTTCTTTAGTTTATTGAAAGATCAGTTCAGTTCAGATGCTCAGTAGAGTAGTGTCCAACTCTTTGGGACCCCATGGACTGTAATATGCAGGGCTTCCCTTTTCCATCACCAACTCCTGGAACTTGCTCAAACTCAAGTCCATTTAGTTGGTGATGCCATGCAACCATCTCATCCTCTGTCATCCCCTTCTCCTCCTGCCTTCAGTCTTTCCCAGCATCAGGGTTTTTTCCACTGAGTCAGTTCTTCACATCAGGTGGCCAAAGTGTTGGAGCTTCAGCTTCAGTATCAGTCCTTCCAATGAATATTCAGGACTGATTTCCTTTAGGATGGATGGTTGGATCTCCTTGCTGTCCAAGGACTCTGAAGAGTCTTCTCCAACACCACAGTTCAAAAGCATGAATTTTTGTTGCTCAGCTTTCTTTATGGTCCAACTCTCACATCCATACATGACCACTGGAAAAACCATTGAAGTATAGTTGATTATAGTTATTGAAGTATAGCTGATTTTACTGAAGTATAGCTGATTTACAATTTGTGTTAAATTTCTGCTGTACAGCAAAGTGATTCAATTATACATATATATATATATTTTTTCATATTCCTCTCCATTACGGTTTATTATAGGATACTGAATATAGTTCCCTGTGTCATACAGAAGGGATTGTTGTTTATCCATCCTATATGTCCTAGTTTGCATCTGCTAATCTCAAACTCCCAATCCATCCCTCCACTCCTCTTCCCCTTGGCAACCAAAAGTTCATTCTCTATGTCTGCATCTATTTCTGTTCCATAGATACATTCGTGTCACATTTTAGATTCCACGGACAACTGATGTCATACGATATTTGTCTTTTTCTTTCTGACTTACTATTCTTAGTATGATAATCTCCAAGTCCATCCATGTTGCCACAGAAGGCATGATTTCATTCTTCCTTGTGGCTGAGTAAAAAGGTCATTTCTGTAGTAATCAATAGAATCAGAATTTGAGCCATCATGTCTGACACTGCTGTAGCATTTGGATGTGGCAGATGTAATATTTTTCATGACTTGATAGCTTACGGTGAACAATGCTGGATTCTTGATCTCCAAAGAAGAAGATTTAGCTTCATGACCAAGGGCTAGGCTTGATCACTCAAGAGCTTTTGTGTAGCAGAGTTTTATTAAAGTGAGAACAGACAGAGAAAGCTTCTGACACAGACATCAGAAGGGGACAGAGAATGCTCCCCTTGTTAGTATTAGCAACCTGTTTTGTGTCAGTCAGAAAGCTAGGAGTCAGATAAGAGAGATACCTCAAGGCTGAGGGAGTTTCCCCAGGTCCCCTTCCCACCATGTGCATTTTTGAGATAGGATGCCATGAGGTGTGTCATCCTCCAGCCATGAAACAATTGGTATGAATACTGGTTTGTTGAGCTATTTATCAGCCAAAAGTTAGTCTTAGGTGGAACCAGTTTGAAGAAAGGCAAATTCTAAAGCAACTCCAAAGTTTCATTAACATAGCTTAAGAAAAACATTTCCATGGAGAGTTTGTTTCCTCCTGCTGCCTAAGGGAGGGATAAAAAAGAAAACGTCTGACACTTGCAGCCTATTTCCTCCGTTTGGAAACTCCTGGCCTTCCTGCCTATTACCCTCTCAACATGTTGCCTGAGCAACTCAGATGACTAAGCAAAGCCCCACATTTGGACTAGAGTGACTGCTGGTGATGTGTGTATGTGTTTCTAGGTGAAGGTGATTAAATCACACAGCCCTAGAGTTACAGTATTTACTTTAAACATAGAAATTATGGTATACTAAATGTGAAAGTTGCATTTTATATTTGTAATGGTGGAGAACTGATGTTATTTTAGAATTGAACATTAGGTTCATCAGGGAAAAGATATGCACGTTCGTACAATTGGAAAGTTCAGCAGTATCTCCATAGGTGCTTTTCTTTAAATGAGTTATAGTATAAGGTAAAACACCTTAAAACCCCTAAATCCCTGAATTGGATAGATTTTCTTTTATTACCCACCTCAAATTGTAGCCCCTCCCTCACTCCATTACTCTAAATCCCTCTTTCCTGCTTCACATTTCTTCATCATATTATCACAATTGTTCGGTCATATAAATGTATTTCTTTGTGGTTCATCTTCCCTTTTGTACAATAGAATGGAAGCTGCATGAAAGCCTAGACTGGGTGTGTTTATGATACACAGTAATGATGCCAAAAATATTAATATTTTTTGAATTTATGAGCACAAATATTATCAGCCCATGATCCTACTGGTTTTATTCCAAGAATTCACGTACCTAATCTAGTCTTTCACATAAGCAGATGAGTGACTGTATTTGGCAAAGAAGTTGAGGTTATACTCATGATTTTATTTCCCCTTTTCTCCTTTAAGGTCTTAAAACTCTTCCGTTCAGTTCAGTTCAGTCACTCAGTGGTGTCCAGCTTTTTGCAACCCCATGAATCGCAGCATGCCAAGCCTCCCTGTCCATCACCAACTGCCAGAGTTCACTCAAACTCACGTCCATCGAGTCGGTGATGCCATCCAGTCATCTCATCCTCTGTTGTCCCCTTCTCCTCCTGCCCCCAATCCCTCCCAGCATCAGAGTCATAGCAAGTTGTAATTTAATGATTAGGAAAATTCAGGGTATTGTTCCATCGGGGTACTTGGCAAGTTTGAGATCAAAAAGATGACAGCTTTTTGGGTGAATGACATTTAACAGCAGCAGAAACTAACTTGCCCCCGAAAAGCAAATGTTCTATGGTATTACTCTTATACTCTTATTACAGGGCTTCCCTGGTGGCTCAGACGGTAAAGTGTCTGTCTACAATGTGGGAGACCAGGGTTCAATCCCTGGTTTGGGAAGATCCCCTGGAGATGGAAATGGCAATCCATTCCAGTACTATTGCCTGGAAAATCCCATGGACAGAGGAGCCTGGTAGGCTACAGTCCATGGGGTCGCAAAGAGTCAGACACGACTTCACTTTCACTTTCTCTTTCATTACTCTTATAATTAGAGAAATGTTGAAGTTATACAGAGAATTCATGGACAGAACTGTAGACACTTTCTCATTTGTAAAGTTTTGCTCTTTCTCCAGTATTTGGTGTTATCAGGTTGAAATCTCTAAGCATGTTAACTGGGCCACCTGGAAAATTATCTTCGACTGAGTTATGACTTATTCATTTATGAATAAAAGTGATAGTAAATATTAGAAACAAAATATAAAAGAAACAAAATTCAGCAGTTAATAAATGGTCACTGCTGTATCATAGTATCAGCACATTTCATGAACTCTGTTTCATTTTCAGAGGTGCAGTAACAGAGTACCATAGCTGGGTGACTTAAAACAACAGCAATTTCTTATCTCGTGGTTCTGGTGACTAGAAGTCCAAAAGCAAAAAGTCAGCAAAGCTGGCCATGTGCCCTCTGATTCCTGCAGGGGAGGCACTTCCCCACCATTTCCTGGCCCCAGCGCTGGTGTCAACCCTCGGTCTGCAGTTGTATCATCTCAGTCTCTCCTCTGTCTTCTCACAGTGATTTTTGTGGGAGTCTGTCTTCACATGTCTATCTTCTTCTAAGGACGCCAGTCATATTGGATTAAGGGCCCAGTTTGATGACCTCATCTTAACTTAATTACATCTATAAAACCCTATTTCCAGATAAGGCCACATGTACAGGAACCAGGGGTTAGGGATCAATATACCCTTTGGGGAGCATAATTCATAATTGAACCTCTCTCTCACCCTGGCATTCCACCCCTCTAGGGCATCACAGAATGCCAAGCTGAGCTCCCTGTGCTGGACAGCAGCTTCCCGTTAACTCTCTATTTTACATATGGCTGTAAATATGTGGAATATTACTCAGCTGTAAAAAGGAATGGAATTGGGTAACTTGTAGTGATCCAGATGAGCCTAGAGTCTACCAAAAAGAGTGAAGTAAGCCAGGAGAAAAATGAATATTGTATATTAATGCGTATGTATGGAATCCAGAAATATGGTACAGATGAGCCTGTTTGCAGGGCAGGGATGAGATGCAGACTTAGAGAACAGACTGTGAACACAGCAGAAAACAGAAGGTGAGAGGAATTGGGAGAGTAGGCTTGATATATATGCTCGAACTCTTCAGCTTACCAACTTGTTGCCACTGCAGTGCCTTCTCAAAAAGGGAAGGAATGATCTTTCTGATTCAGAGAAAACTGTAAGAACAGCAAATTCCTAAAGTTTTCACAAAGAACGAGGGAGCCCGACATGGCCAGGTCCTAAAAGGCAAACAGCTTAGAGAAAGAGACTTAAAGTTCACAAATATCAAAGACCCCCTGGAATATTGGGGGCAGAAGGAACCATCCTAAACACGGTGAAACACAGATGAAGTTGCATTGGGTTCACTGGCTTTCCTCCCAGGGAAAAGTTATCCTCCCTTTCCAAAACTAGCGCTGTTCAGTTCAGTTCAGTTGCTGAGTCATGTCTGACTCTTTGCAACCCCATGAATCGCAGCATGCCAGGCCTCCCTGTCCATCACCAACTCCCGGAGTTCACTCAGACTCACGTCCATCAAGTCAGTGATGCCATCCAGCCATCTCATCCTCTTCTCCTCCTTCCCCCAATCCCTTCTCAGTCCCCTTCTCCTCCTGCCCCCAATCCCTCCCAGCATCACAGTCTTTTCCAATGAGTCAAATCTTCCGATGAGGTGGCCAAAGTACTGGAACTTCAGCTTTAGCATCATTCCTTCCAAAGAAATCCCAGGGCTGATCTTCTTCAGAATGGACTGGTTGGATCTCCTTGCAGTCCAAGGGACTCTCAAGAGTCTTCTGCAACACCACAGTTCAAACGCATCAATTCTTCAATGCTCAGTCTGCTTCACAGTCCAACTCTAACATCCATACATGACTACTGGAAAAACCATAGCCTTGACTAGACGGACCTTTGTTGGCAAAGTAATATCTCTACTTTTCAACATGCTATCTAGGTCGGTCATAACTTTTCTTCCAAGGAGTAAGCGTCTTTTAATTTCATGGCTGCAGTCACCATCTGCAGTGATTCTGGAGCCCTAAAAATAAAGTCTGACACTGTTTCCACTGTTTCCCCTTCTATTTCCCATGAAGTGATGGGACCAGATGCCATGACCTTCGTTTTCTGAATGTTGAGCTTTAAGCCAACTTTTTCACTCTCCACTTACACTTTCATCAAGAGGCTTTTTAGTTCCTCTTCACTTTCTGCCATGACAGTGGTGTCATCTGCATATCTGAGGTTATTGATATTTCTCCCAGCAATCTTGATTCCAGCTTATGCTTCTTCCAGCCCAGCGTTTCTCATGATGTACTCTGCATAGAAGTTAAAGAAGCAGGGTGACAATACACAGCCTTGAGCTACTCCTTTTCCTATTTGGAACCAGTCTGTTGTTCCCTTTCCAGTTCTAACTATTGCCTCCTGACCTGCATACAGATTTCTCAAGAGGCAGGTCAGGTGGTCTGGTATTCCCATCTCTTTCAGAATTTTCCAGAGTTTATTGTGATCCACACAGTCAAAGGCTTTGGCATAGTCAATAAACCAGAAATAGATGATTTTCTGGAAATCTCTTGCTTTTTCGATGATCCAGTGGATGTTGGCAATTTGATCTCTGGTTCCTCTGCCTTTTCTAAAACCCGTTTGAACATCAGGAAGTTCACGGTTCACGTATTGCTGAAGCCTGGCTTAGAGAATTTTGAGTATTACTTTACTAGCGTGTGAGATGAGTGCAATTGTGTGGTAGTTTGAGCATTCTTTGGCATTGCCCGTCTTTGGGATTGGAATGAAAACTGACCTTTTCCAGTCCTGTGGCCGCTGCTAAGTTTTCCAAATTTGCTGGCGTATTGAGTGCAGCACTTTCACAGCATTATCTTTCAGGATTTGAAATAGCTCAACTGGAATTCCATCACCTCCACTAGCTTTGTTCATAGTGATGCTTTCTAAGGCCCACTTGACTTCACATTCCAGGATGTCTGGCTCTAGGTGAGTGATCACACCATCATGATTATCTTGGTCTTGAAGATCTTTTTTGTACAGTTCTTCTGTGTACTCTTGCCACTTCTTCTTAATGTCTTCTGCTTCTGTTAGGTCCATACCATTTCTGTCCTTTATCGAGCCCATCTTTGCATGAAAAGTTTCCTTGGTGTCTCTAATTTTTTTGAAGAGATCTTTAGTCTTTCCCATTCTGTTGTTTTCCTCTATTTCTTTGCATTGATCACTGAGGAAGGCTTTCTTAACTCTTGCTATTCTTTAGAACTCTGCATTCAGATGCTTATATCTTTCCTTTTCTCCTTTGCTTTTCACTTGTCTTCTTTTCACAGCTATTTGTAAGGCCTCCCCAGACAGCCATTTTGCTTTTTTGCATTTCTTTTCCATGGGGATGGTCTTGTTACCTGTCTCCTGTACAATGTCATGAACCTCAGTCCATAATTCATCAGGCACTATATCTATCAGATCTAGTCCCTTAAATCTATTTCTCACTTCTACTGTATAGTCATAAGGGATCTGATTTAGGTCATTCCTGAATGGTCTAGTGGTTTTCCCTACTTTCTTGAATTTAAGTCTGAATTTGGCAATAAGGAGTTCATGATCTGAGCCACAGTCAGCTCCTGGTCTTGTTTTTGCTGACTGTATAGAGCTTCTCCATCTTTGGCTGCAAAGAATATAATCAATCTGATTTCAGTGTTGACCATCTGGTGATGTCTGCTGAGCACACCATTAATTTGAAGTGGCTATTATCTTGTGGAATGCATTATTTTTTAAAGCTTATGGAAGGAATTGACACTCAATGTTCCATTATCTGTATTTGCACAGAGATACAGACAGATACAATTGTGGCCCTGATAGGCCTTCAGAGGCAGATTTGATCTGACCTGTACCTAAAACGAGGCCATGTACCTGCTCTCTACAGTAATTATCTTCTCATCTGGTCCTTCAGCTCTAGCATTATCCTTTTTAGTTTATCCATCTTCCATGATTAAAAAAGGAGTACATTGCCATTTTACATATAGGAAATAAATAATTAAAATGCCCTACGAGCTCATTGCTTTTAAAACATCTGTTATCTATTTCTTAAAACTATAATTTTTAAGGACTTTCTAGTACTACATTGTCTGATTACCATAATTATTTTAGACAATGGTCCTATCATTGGCCATTTATGTTGTCCTGCCAAGGACACTGAAGCAGCCTAATTATCCATCAGTGGATGAATAGTCAAAGAAGATATGGTACATGTATACAATGGAAGGTTACTCAGCCATAAAAGAGAACCAACTTGGAGCATTTGTAGTGTTGTGGATGGACCTAGAGTCTGTCATACAGAGTGAAGTCAGAAAGAAAAAAAAAAAAACAAATAGTGTTTATTATTGCATATATGTGGAATTCCGTGGTGGTTCAAGCAGTAAAGAATCTGTCTGCAATATAAGAGAGCCATGTTTGATCCCTGGATTGGGAAGATTCCCTTGAGAGGGGAATGACTATGCACCCTAATATTCTTACTTGGAGAATTCTGTGGATGAAGGAGCCTGGTGGGCTACGGGGTCGCAAAAAGCCAGGCACGACTAAGTGACCAACACATTCAGGGCATGTGTATGGAATCTAGAATGGTACTGGTGAACCTATCTGCAGGGCATGAACGGAGGCACAGACAGAATGGACTTGTGGACCCAGGGGATGGAGATGGGGTGACAAATGGAGAGAGTGGCATTGACCTACATGCACTGCCACCTGCAAAACAGAAAACTTGGGTGAAGCTGCCTGTTTGGAAAAGGGAGCTCAGCTTGGTGCCCTGTGATGCCCTAAAGGCGGGGCAGGAGGAGGCTTTGGAGGGAGGGGACGTACGTATGCTCATGGCTGACTCACGTTGTACAGCAGAAACTAACAAAACATTTTAATGAAATTATACTCCAACTAAAATTAAACATTATATTCCAAACATAAAATTTAAAAAAAGAAAGAAAGCAAAAAAGTATTCATATTCATCACATTTAGAGATAAACATTATTAATGCTTGTATATACCACTGGCCTTCTTTTCTATGGATTCCCATACATAATTAATTTTCTATACAGCCGAGATAATATGTATATCACAACATATCAATGTGTATCTTATTCTCCTGTTTGCTATAAAAATATATTTTCCAAACTCAAAAAATAAATAATAAAAATTGCTATAATCACCATCTTTGTACCCAAATTGTTGTGTGCGCTGTAGTATTATTTTTAATTTTGTACCTTTAACTCCAAATTTTTAAAGCCCAGTAGCCAAAATATGTACATTTTTGGATACGGAACTGTGGCAACATTTGATGACAAATTGAAATTATAATGGAGTTGAGATGCTTAGATGGCATCACCGACTCAACGGATATGGGTTTGAGTAAACTCCAGGAGTTGGTGATGGACAGAGAGGACTGGCGTGCTGCAGTCCATGGGGTCGCAGAGTCAGACACCACTGAGCATCTGAACTGAACTGAACTCAATCACAATTCAAGTCTCTCCTGGTGGTTCAGATGGTAAAGAATCCACCTTCAATGCAGGAAGGCCCCATTTGATCCTTGGGTCAGGAAGATCCCCTGTAGAAGAGAATGACAACCCACTACAGTGTTCTTGCATGGAGAATTCCATGGACAGAGAAACCTGGGGGCTACAGTCCATGGGATCCCAAAGAGTCGGACGTGACTGAATGACTAACACAATTACAACTCAGGCATATAAAAATAGAGTTGGGTGGCCATTGAGGATCTGGTCTCAGACACATCTCAGCACCACTGAGAACATGAGCTTTCTTTGAACTGTAGCAGACCCAAGGACACCACCAGCTATACTCAGAACAATACCCACCAGCAGCAACCTGATGTTCTCAAGGTCTCCCCTGGTAACTATGCAACCATTTCTGACCACAACCAATCCCTGCTTAACAAATACCTTTACTTCTTGTCAGCTCCAATTATAAATCTTGATCAATAACTCATGTAACTAACTGTAACACAGCAGTTTTTGCCTTGATAAGCCTCTTCCATTTTGTACTCTAGTGGAATACAGTTCTAATGCTTCTTACATCTGTCTCAAAGGCTGGAGTCCTAACAAACCCCAAGTAAACATCTTCGTTTCATTTAGCTCTCCATTTCTCAAATTTTGGTTGAAACTGAAAAGTGAAAGTGAAGTCGCTCAGTCGTGTCCAACTCTTTCCATGGACTGTAGCCTACCAGGCCCCTCTGTCCATGGGATTCTCCAGGCAATAATACTGGAGTGGATTGCCATTCCCTTCTCCAGGGGATCTTCCCGACCTGGGGATAGAACCCAGGTCTTCCTCATTGTAGACAGACGCTTTACTGTCTAAGCCACCAGGGAAGGTTGTAAATACACCTGCAGCCATCTATGTCCCAGAAGCTTTGGCCTGCTCTTTTTTGTGTTGTTAATTGAAGGATAATTGCTTTATAGAATTTTGTTGTTTTCTCATCTATTCTTTTATGAGGGTCCATACATGGGGTGAGTGATAAGAGGGTGAAAAATGGGCATATTTTGCTTCACTATTTTTAGGGTGTGTTCATGCATTTCCTTACATATACACATGGGAAAGGTCTACCTGAGGTGGTTCGCTGGCTCCTGACAGAATTAGATGTAATTTCCCCATCTCTGACTCTCAGAAGACCTGGAAAGACCTGTCAGGAAAATCTTGGACTTCACCCCACATTGATCTGCTATAATCAGCCAGCATCTGGGTGTGTGGCAAGCTACCCAACGCTGGGGGCAGACAGTCTGTGGTGTATAGATGATGCTTCTCTCAGTTGCTGTCCCCCAATCAATCAGGGCAATTAGAGGTCATGTTGTTTTATCTCCTCTTCAAACTCCCATCATTTAGACCCAATCAAGAAGCAGGAGGTGGTCTTCTCCTTCCCCGAATCTATGGGCTGCATTCCAATCAAACTTTTCTTATTGTTTCTGGCCCTCCTCCTCCATAGAGAGACCTCCATTCTTCATTCCTGTCTTTGGCAATGTAAATGACAGATGACTTTTTGCATGTTATCATCAGGGCTTAGAAAGAATGGTTAACTGCACAACCCCTCTGATCAAGGCAATGAGATAAAGAATTTATCTGGAAACCATTTTGCCAGATGACAGAGTAGAAGCCAAAGTCAAGGCAGAAAACTTCTAATTCAATGATCATCATTAGCAGAAAGTTTTCTCATTTGAGATTATGACCCAGTCTTTAGAGTGAAGAAAGAACAAAATAGAATGAGTGCATCCTGTGAAAAAAGGGATTTATATATGCTTTCATGTCCCAAGTGCCACTTAGAAATGCAGGTTTTCAAACCAAAACAAACATTCTGAAGCAAAACAAGCATTTTAACAAGAACCCCAAGTGATTCATATGCATATAAAGGTTGAAAACTCTGCTCTGTATATTAAGGGTATGAGCATTTGGTTGCCTGAAAGAAGCTCTTTTGAAAACTGACTCTGCTTATAAAACAAAACAAAACAAAAACAAACCATTAACAACTATTTTTACCTGGAGGAACATTTTAATCCTCTAGAATTCAGCTGAACTACTTATGGGGACAAGATTAATTTTAAGAGATGGTATATGTTTGCCTGAATCTCCTCTCATTTTTTATTGCATAATTTTAAGTAGTTGATTTTACTGAATACAGGCAAATGGCCAGATTTTCAAAGAACATAAAACTGTGTACATTGAAAAATAAAATCTCATCCTAGAAATTAATTTCATTCCTAGAGGTAATTACTATAACAGATTTTTAAAATATTTTTTCTATAATCTTCCAGAAATATTATAATATAGATATCTTATG
>SJYQ01084666.1:246186-262551 GCA_006410935.1 Redunca redunca
TTTGGACTTTGCTTTTTAGCACTTTTTAAGTATCCTATAACTGTACATAGAAAGCTCAACTTGATAATTTTTAATATTTACATAATATTTTTCTTATGTTTGCATCAAAAATTGTTAATGTTGACTGTAATTTAGAATGCTTCCATCTTCTGTATTGCTTATTTTGGCTCTTCCAGATTATACTACAATGAATATCTCTGTGCATATATGTTTGCACACATGTATTTCTAAGAAATAAAAATGTAAGTAAATTTCTGGCTCTAAGGACAAGAGGCTTTAAAACCTCCAGTTTCATCCATGTTGTTGCAAATGGCATGATTTCCTCCCTCCCTGTGGCTGAATGATGTTCCACTATATATATAATATTTTCTTTGTTTGTCATCTGTTAATAGACAAATAGGCTGTTTCCATGTCTTGGCTATTATAAACAAGGCTGCAATAAGCATGGTGATGAATACATATTTATGAAATAGTGTGGGGTGTTTTTTTTTTTTTTTCTTTTTGATAAATACCATGAGGAACTGCTTGACCATGTAGTAGTTCTATTTTTAATATTTTGAGGAGACTCCATATTGCTTTCCATCGTGGCTGCATCATTTTATATTTCCAATAGTGGTGAAAAAGTGTACCCTTTTCTCCACATTTTCACCAACACTTGTTATTTGTGGGATCCCATCATGGTTTTAATATACATTTTACTTTTCATTAGAAAGTTTGCAAATGATTTCAGAATTTTTTTCTTAATTCTCTGAATGATTATTTATCTGTTCTTACCTTTGCCCCATGTATTCTGCCTTGAGAACCCCATAAACAGTATGAAAAGGCAAAAAGAGGAACTCCCCAGGTCAGTAGTTGCCCATTATGCTACTGGAGATCAGTGGAGAAATAACTCCAGAAAGAATGAAGGGGTCTAGCCAAAGCACAAACAACACCAAGTTATGGATGGGACTGGTGATAGAAGCAAGGTTCGATGCTGTGAAGAGAGATATTGCATAGGAACCTGGAATGTTAGGTCCATGAATCAATACAAATTGGAAGTGGTCAAACAGGAAATGACAAGAGTGAACATCGACATTCTAGGAATCAGCGAACTCAGATGGACTGGAATGGGTGACTTTAACTCAGATGACCACTATATCTACTACTGCGGGCAGGAATCCCTTAGAAGAAATAGAGTAGCCATCATGGTCAACAAGAGAGTCCAAAATGCAGTACTTGGATGCAATCTCAAAAATGACAGAATGATCTCTGTTCATTTCCAAGGCAAACCATTCAATATCACAGTAATCCAAGTCTATGCCCCAACCAGTAATGCTGAAAATGCTGATGTTGAACAGTTCTATGAAGACCTACAAGACCTTCAAGAACTAACACCCAAAAAAGATGTCCTTTTCATTATAGGGGACTGGAATGCAAAAGTAAGAAGTCAAGAAACACTTGGAGTAACAGGCAAATTTGGCCTTGGAGTACAGAATGAAGCAGGGCAAAAGCTAGTAGACTTCTGCCAAGAGAACACACTGGTCATAGCAAACACTCTCTTCCAACAACACAAGAGAAGACTTTACACATGGACATCACCAGATGGTCAATACCAAAATCAGATTGATTATATTCTTTGCAGCCACAGATGGAGAAGCTCTATACAGTCAGTAAAAACAAGACTGGGAGCTGACTGTGGCTCAGATCATGAACTCCTTATTGCCAAATTCAGACTTAAATTGAAGAAAGTGGAGAAAACCACTAGACCATTCAGGTATGACCTAAATCAAATTCCTTATGATTATACAGTGGAAGTGAGAAATAGATTTAAGGCACTAGATCTGATAGAAAGAGTGCCTGATGAACTATGGACGGAGGTTCCTGACATTGTCGAGGAAACAGGAATCAAGACCATCCCCAAGAAAAAGAAATGCAAAAAATAAGATGGCTGTCTGAGGAGGCCTTAAAAATAGCTGTGAAAAGAATGGAAGTGAAAAGCAAAGGAGAAAAGGAAAGATATACCCGTTTGAATGCAGAGTTCCAAAAAATAGCAAGGAAAGATAAGAAAGCCTTCCTCAGTGATCAATGCAAAGAAATAGAGGAAAACAACAGAATGGGAAAGACTAAAGATTTCTTCAAGAAAATTAGAGATACAAAGGGAGTATTTCATGGAAAGATGGGCTCAATAAAGGACAGAAATGGTATGGACCTAACAGAAGCAGAAGATATTTAGATAAGGTGGCAAGAATACAGAGAAGAACTGTACAAAAAAGATCTTCATGAACCATATAATCACAAAGGTATGATCACTCACCTAGAGTCAGACATCCTGGAATGTGAAGTCAAGTGGGCCTTAGAAAGCATCACTATGAACAAAGCTAGTGAAGGTGATGGAATTCCAGTTGAGCTATTTCAAATCCTGAAAGATGATGCTGTGAAAGTGCTGCACTCAATATGCCAGCAAATTTGGAAAACTCAGCAGTGGCCACAGGACTGGAAAAGGTCAGTTTTCATTCCAATCCCAAAGACGGGCAATGCCAAAGAATGCTCAAACTACCACACAATTGCACTCATCTCACACGCTAGTAAAGTAATACTCAAAATTCTCCAAGCCAGGCTTCAGCAATAGGTGAACTATGAACTTCCAGATGTTCAAGCTGGTTTTAGAAAAGGCAGAGGAGCCAGAGTTCAAATTGCCAACATCCAATACAGTGAAGTCGCTCAGTTGTGTCCATTTCTTTGCGACCCCATGGACTGTAGCCCACCAGGCACCTCCCTCCATGGGATTCTCCAGGCAAGAGTATTGGAGTGGGTTGCCATTTCCTTCTCCAAGTGATCTTCCCAACCCAGGGATGGAACCCAGGCTTCCCCCATTCCAGGCAGACGCTTTAACCTCTGAGCCTCGAAAAAGCAAGAGAGTACCAGAAAAAACATCTATTTCTGGTTTATGGACTATGCCAAAGCCTTTGACTATGTGGATCACAATAAACTGTGGAAAATTCTGAAAGAGATAGGAATACCAGACCACCTGACCTGCCTCTTGAGAAATCTGTATGCAGGCCAGGAAGCAACAGTTAGAACTGGACAGGGAACAACAGACTGGTTTCAAATAGGAAAAAGAGTAGGTCAAGGCTGTATATTGTCACCATGCTTCTTTAACTTATATGCAGAGTAAATCATGAAAAACTCTGGGCTGGATGAAGCACAAGCTGGAATCAAGATTGCCAGGAGAAATATCAATAACCTCAGGTATGCAGATGACACCACCCTTGTGGCAGAAAGTGAAGAAGAGCTAAAGAGCTTCTTGATGAAGGTGAAAGAAGAGAATGAAAAAGTTGGCTTAAAGCTCAACGTTCAGAAAACAAAGATCATGGTATCTGGTCCCATCACTTCATGGGAAATAGATGGGGAAACAGTGGAAACACTGGCTGACTTTATTTTTCTGGGCTCCAAAATCACTGCAGCTGGTAACTGCAGCCATGAAATTAAAAGACGCTTACTCCTTGGAAGGAAAGTTATGACCAACCTAGACACAATATTAAAAAGCAGAGACATTACTTTGCCAACAAAGATCTGTCTAGTCAGTTCAGTTCAGTTCAGTTCAGTCGCTCAGTTGTCTGACTCTTTGCGACCCCATGAATCGCAGAACGCCAGGCCTCCCTGTTCATCACTATCTCCCGGAATTCACTCAGACTCACGTCCATCGTGTCCGTGATGGACATCCAGCCATCTCATCCTCTGTCATCCCCTTCTCCTCCTGCCCCCAATCCCTCCCAGCATCACAGTCTTTTCCAATGAGTCAAATCTTCCCATGAGGTGGCCAAAGTACTGGAGTTTCAGCTTTAGCATCATTCCTTCCAAAGAAATCCCAGGGCTGATCTCCTTCAGAATGGACTGGTTGGATCTCCTTGCAGTCCAAGGGACTCAAGAGTCTTCTCCAACACCACAGTTCAAAAGCATCAATTCTTTGGCACTCAGCCTTCTTCACAGTCCAACTCTCACATCCATATATGACCACAGGAAAAACCATAGCCTTGACTAGACGGACCTTAGCAAAGTAATATCTCTGCTTTTGAATATACTATCTAGGTTGCTCATAACTTTTCTTCCAAAGAGTAAGTGTCTTTTAATTTCATGGCTGCAATCACCATCTGCAGTGATTTTTGGAGCCCCCAAAAAATAAAGTCTGACACTGTTTCCACTGTTTCCACATCTATTTCCCATGAGGTGATGGGACCGGATGCCATGATCTTTGTTTTCTGAATGTTGAACTTTAAGCCAACTTTTTCACTCTCCTCTTTCACTTTCATCAAGAGGCTTTTTAGCTCCTCCTCACTTTCTGCCATAAGAGTGGTGTCATCTGCATATCTGAGGTTATTGATATTTCTCCCAGCAATCTTGATTCCAACTTGTGTTTCTTCCAGTCCAGCATTTCTCATGGTGTACTCTGCATAGAAGTTAAAGAAGCAGGGTGACAATATACAGCCTTGAGCTACTCCTTTTCCTATTTGGAACCAGTCTATTGTTCCCTTTCCAGTTCTAACTGTTGCTTCCTGGCCTGCATACAGATTTCTCAAGAGGCAGGTCAGGTGGTCTGGTATTTCCATCTCTTTCAGAATTTTCCAGTTTATTGTGATCCACACAGTCAAAGGCTTTGGCATAGTCAATAAAGCAGAAATAGATATTTTCCATCTAGTCAAGGCTATGGTTTTTCCTGTGGTCATGTATGGATGTGAAAGTTGAACTATAAAGAAAGCTGAGGGCTGAAGAATTGATGCTTTTGAACTGTGATGTTGGCGAGGACTTTTGAGAGTCCCTTGGACAGCAAGGAAAGCCAACCAGTCCATCCTAAAGGAGATCAGTCCTGCGTGTTCATTGGAAGGACTGATGCTGAAGCTGAAACTCCAATACTTTGGCTACCTGGTGGGAAGAGCTGATTCATTTGAAAAGACCCTGAAGCTGGAGAAGTTTGAGGGCAGGAAGAGAAGGTGATGACAGAGGATAAGATAACTGGATGGCATCACCAACTCAATGGACATGGGTTTGGGTTAACTCAGGAGTTGGTGATGGACAGGGAGGCCTGGCGTGCTGCAGTTCACAAGGTTGCAAAGAATCGGACATGACTGAGTGACTGAATTGAACTGAACTGAACTTTTGCCCACTTTTCTGTTGGATTGTTACCTTTTAAATAATCTCTGTTTATTCAGATTCAATTCCTTTGTCTTCTCTATGAGATACGAATTTTTTTAAACCTGTTATGCTTCTTTGACGTTTCCAACTTTTTTCGATTTTCCTATTTTTTTTTAATGTAAGGCTTTAAATATTCTAAAAATGTCCTAACATTATTGCCCTTTTATCTCTTTTAGTTTTGACTCAAGGCCTAAATCAATCATTTTTGCAAGGCCTAAATCTACTTGGGCTTCCCACGTGGCTCTAGCGGTTAAGAACCTGCCTGACAATACAGGAGACATGATAGACACAAATATGATCCTTGGGTCGGGAAGATCTCCTGGAGGAGGGCATGGCAACTCACTCCAGTATTCTTGCCTAGAGAATCCCGTGAACAGAGGAGCCTGGCGGTCTACAGTCCATAAAGTCATATAGAGTTGGATACGACTAAAGCAACTTTGCACAAATCTATTCACATTCATAATCAACTACATTTAGAAAGAAATAAAGTAGTTTTTCTGTTGATTCTCTTAGGTTTCCTACAGAGAATCATATCAGATGGACATAATGATAGGTTTACCTTCTTTTGTATTTTTGTTCATCTAAGACAGCAGACATTTGAGGTCTCCATTCCCACCAAACAAATATATGAGAACATAGAAAAAAACTCCTGAGGGATCCCAGAAATATTTATCCCAGGGTCTTGCAGAAGGACAAAGTCACATGTTGGTCATGATCTAATAACCCTTGAGTTGTTCCTATTTAAGTAACAGTCTAATAGCCAGGCTAGTGTTGGGACTCATTCAAGAAGTCTGTTAATGGTCTATATTTTGACATTTATTTTCTTTGGGGTCTAGTACATAATATCTTCTAGTACATAATATTTCAAATAATATCTTTGAAATAATCCATGGATATTGGGGGAAATGTAAGCTAATTTATATTTTTACTGAAGTTGTCTATTTTAGTGTCTCCTAAACCTGTCAAAAATTAGAGAAGTGTAATAAATCCTGCCAAATCTATTGTGTTTCTGTGTGTATCTCCTGTTTCCTCAGTTGGGACTGTGTCTGTGTTGCTGTTCTGTTTTCTGCCACATTTAGCCTCATGAGGATTATAACTTTTATAAGCAACTGTCCTTGTACTGCTTTATCTTTTCTATCTTCAATTTTACTTTGTCTAATATTAATACTGCCTTTCCTACCTTTCCTTGGGCTTCCCAAGTAGCTCAGCTGGTACAGAATCTTCCTGCAATGCAGGAGACCTGGGTTCTATCCTTGGGTTGCAAAGATCCCCTGCAGGACAGCATGGGAACCCACTCCAGTATTCTTGTCTGGAGAATCCCATGGACAGAGGAGCCTGGTCGGCTATAGTCATGGGGTTGCAAAGAGTCGGACACAGCTGAGCGACTAAGCACAGCACACAGCACCTTTACTTAAGTCGCATTTTCTCTGGTTAACTTTACACCTTTTTGCATCATTTTCTTTTGTTTATCAGTTGTACAAGTAGCTGGGCATTTGCTTGCTGACCTGTCTGTGAATGTCTATATTTAAGCATAGGAGCCAGACTCATTTGTGTTTATTGTCAGAATTAAAATGCTTCTTATGTTTGGATGCTTTCTTTCTGTTTATCATTTTATGCTTCATTGTGATTTCATTTGCTTTCTCTTCTTTGCTGTATGGCTTAGCTTCCTTTGACTTTATCATCTTCTCTTTAAAACATTCATCTTCTGTATGACATCCCTCATGGTTACATTTAAGATTTTCAAAAATATTCTTCAACTTACAATCCTTTCACATCAAAGTTAAGAACTAAATAATAAATACTGATTTCCTTTTATAAAAGAAAAGCAATTTCACTTTTTTACATTATTATACTTGCTATTCACCAACATTTATGTATTTTTTGTTATATTTATTTTCAGAATCAGATAATTATAATTGAAACACATTTGAATACTAAAGTATTATCTTTAAGAAGACAAGTTTGAAATTGGCCTTCAATTGTGTGGCCAAATTTATCACAACTTGATAAGCAACTCATTTTAACCTGTCTCAGTGATCATCAACCACATTTTAATATCTCAACTTCCTTCTTTTTGAATTGTTGATTCTTATTTCTCTCCCAGCTATTTAGAACCCATGGTAAAGTTGTTTTGTCAAGGAAGGCATTTAGGCATTATAATACCTGAACTGTTCAACAAATATTAACATCTCTTTGTAGCTTACATACATTAAATAAATAAAAGCAGTCAAATATGAATTATACAAAACACATTTCCCCACAAAACTGTGTAAATGTGTATTACTTTTCATCCCTTAATGTTGCATAAAAGAATCTCCATCTAGCTTAATGTCTGTGTTTTTCTCTTTGGATGTCAGTGAATATATATTTTTATATTTATTCTCTGTTGACATTTACCTAAACTATCTTAACTTATTTCATTATTTCATGGCCATAAACAAAAAATCTACAAACAATAAATGCTAGAGAGGGTGTGGAAAAAGGGAACCCTCTTGCACTATTGGTGGGACTGTAAATTGGTACAGCCTCTAGGGAGAACAGTATTAAGTTTCCTAAAAAAAATAAAACCTACCATATGACCCAGCAATCCCACTACTTGACAAATACCTGAGAAAATCATAATTCAGCAAGACACAACCCCAGTGTTCACTGCAGCACTATTTACAATAGCCAGGACATGTGGTGGCAGCTAAATCGCTTCAGTTCTGTCTGACTCTGTGCCACCCCATAGATGGCAGTCCACCAGACTCCCCTGTCCCTGGGATTCTCCAGGCAAGAACACTGGAGTGGGTTGCCATTTCCTTTTCCAATGCATGAAAGTGAAAAGTGAAAGTGAAGTCGCTCAGTCGTGTCCGACTTCTAGCGACCCCATGGACCGCAGCCTACCAGGCTCCTCTGTTCATGGGATTTTCCAGGCAAGAGTACTGGAGTGGGGTGCCATTGCCTTCTCCACCCAGGACATGGAAGCAACCTAAATGTCCATCAACAGATGAGTGGATAAAGAAGATGTGACATATGTATATAATGGAATATTACTCAACCATAAAAAGGAATAAAATTGGGATTTGTAATGATGCGGATGGACTTAGAGTCTGTCATACAGAGTGAAACAGTCAGAAAGCAAAATACAAATATTGTATATTAATGAATATATATGGAATCTAGAAAAGTGGTACAGATGGACCTATTTGTAGGACAGGAATTGAAACACAGAGGTGGAGAGTGGACATGTGGACACAGTGGGGATGGGGAGGCTGGGATGAACTGAGAGACTGGGACTGACAGATACACATGACCATATGTACACTGGACAGCTAGTGGGAAGCTGCTGTGCAACAGAGGGAGCTCAGCTCAGGGCTCTGTGATGACCTAGGGGGTGGGTTGGGGGGTGAGGTGGGAGACAAGGCTCAGGAGGGAAGGGATATATGTACACAGGTAGCTGATTCGCTTTGTTGTACCACAGAAACTAACACAACATCATAAAGCAATTATGCTCCAATAATAAAGTTTAAAAAATAAAGCAAGATGATTTAGGGATCAGGAAAGGCTTATGAAAAAGTCTTATGAAAGTTTCATTTTTAAAATTTTACTCTATTTTAATGGCTTCATCTTCACTTGCACTTTTAATTTTTAGGCTGATTATTGTCAATTCTATCACATTTTATCTTTTCATTCTATCAATAACCTCTTTTCCTCTGCCTTTCTTAGACAGCATCTCAAGTGTATTTTCCTTATTACTTATTTGTAAATGCTTGAACGACTTGAAGTCACTTGCAAGTGTTAATTGCTCAGTCATGTTCAACTCTTTGTGACCCCATGGACTATAGCACTCCAGGCTACTCTGTCCATGGAATTCTCCAGAAAAGAATATTGGAGTGAGTCCATTCCCTTCTCCAGGGAATCTTCCTGACCCAGGGATTGAAACCTGGTCTCCTGCATTGCAGGTAGATTCTTTACCATCTGAGCCGCTACGGAAGCTCTGGTAGGCTTGGAGTCGCATTGAAAATAAGTCACTTAGAAAATGGGTTAAAACTGTGATATTTACTGGTGTCCTAAAATAGGAAATATGAATATTCATCAACAGATCAAAGGCATATCCAACATCTTAATTCAGCCACGTGACCCTGTTCATCACCAACATATTTTGTATTTCATAAACAAAAGGTAGAAATATAACCAGAAAAAGCAAATGAGAAAAACTTTGTTATTTCAGGAGATTTCATGCTAAATATGTATACCCTTGGGCCAATTGACAGCTAGTGATATACTCATCAATAAATAGCTCCTTTACAGGTATGCAACACACCAGAGTGTACTCAATAGCTAGTCTAGTATAACATCAACTGCAATTCCTCCCTGAACCAGCACTCACACAGCACTAAAAGACAGGCACCAATTTTACATGAATCTAGAGAATAGAGTATAGGTGGCAGATTGCACTGCTTACAAACAAGCAAGTCTTAATCACAAAAGCACTACCAGGCAGAAAGTTTGGAGGATGTCTTCAGACAGTCTTATTTTTTTAAGTAAGAAAATGCAATACACACCATAAGACACTGTCTGTGATAAAGATGAGGGTTCTCCATATTATCTTGATCCTCATTCATGGATATTAAGGGTAATGAGTACTCATGCCTCTGCTGGAATGATTGCAGAAATACATGTGACCCAAATTCTGAGTAAGCTTCCTATGACCTTAAGAGTTGTATGAGCCTTGTATGACCCTGAAAGTGAATCTTGACAAATGATGGATAAGAATTTGGTGGATAAATACCCCATCTCCCTCTCCCTTAGGGAAAACTCTCTTGGTGTGCACTATACTATCTCCCAGAGGTCCTCAGCAAGATGATATTCAGATTCCTGCAGTGGTAATGTCTTCAGTAGCCCACTATTATCTGCCTTCCCCTCTGTTTCACTTCTTTACTCCTATACTAATGCTTCTTGAGATCACCACTTTAATAAATATTGGCACTGGGATTCTCTCCAGGCTAGATTTTGAGAGAATAAAAATCAAACAGACTCCAGTCAGAAAGAAAAAAAAAAGAAACAAACAGAAATATTGGAAAAACTTTGGTGATGCCTCTTAATCTATATGGTCAGTAAAACTTCCTTTTGAGCATCCACTGATTAAAACATACCAAAAAAAAAATGCATTCAAGATTTTTCTCTTGCTCTAGGCATTCAGAAAAATGTTCCCTTTTCTGATTTCATGAAAGTGAAAAATGAAATTGAAAGTTGCTTAGTCATGCATGCCCTGACTCTTTGTGACCCCATGGTATAGTCCGTGGACTTCTCCAGGCCAGAATACTGGAGTGGGTAGCCGTTTCCTTATCCAGTGTATCTTCCCAACCCAGGGATCCTGAATTGCAGGGGGATTCTTTACCAGCTGAGGCACCCCGGAAGCCCAAGAATACTGGAGTGGGTAGCCTATCCCTTCAGATCTTCCTGACCCAGGAATAGAACTGGGGTCTCCTACATTGCAGGCAGATTCTTTATCAGCTGAGCTACCAAGGAATCTTTTGTATAATTTTTATCCCTCTTTATTCATCTTCATAGGAGGAGACATACAGACAGGGTGTGTGAATTCCCCTAAATCTTTCTTCTCTCAGGGATGGTCATTTCCTGTTCTCAGATCCACAGATTCAGGGCGTGTTGCTGTGCTCAGATTCCAGCAAAATTCTTCAGAAATGATCAGGTAGAGTGTGATGAAGTTCTGTAGCCCTGAGAGGTGGCACTTGCCTCTCCTTTTTGTCCTTACCATACTTGAATGTGTGATCATTCAAGAATTCTTTCTTCACTCCTGCTTAACAGTGGTTTAAAAAACATCACACGCACAGATATTTTGTCCTGTTTTCTCCCTCTTAAATGATCTCCATATTATAACTGATTAAAATACTTTATTCCTTCTGCAAAAACCTGATGACTACAAGATGCCAATCATTCATGGTTAGTAGCTCTGATCAGGAGTCCCTATGTTTCTCCTTAATGCTTCTCAAGAATCATTTGCACTAGTTCCCAAATCCAATACTTCTAGACATACTTATTGCTATAATTGTTACTGTGTGTATTCAGTTGTTATGTAAAACAGTGAAACATAAATGACAAAATAAAGAATGTTCCATTTGATTTAGAGATATGTGAGAAAACTGTAAAAGACTAGAAAATAAAACTAGATGTATGTGTGTATGTATATACACATACATATATACACACGCACGCGTGCACGCGTGCGCACACACACACACACATATATCTGTTTCCCCACTCATTTACTTTACAGGTATTGTGAGTCTCTTACTCCACATTGAAGAGACAAAAACTAAAACTCTTAAGACTATTATTAATCTTGGACACACATTAGAATCACCTGGGAAATTTAAAAATATTTGGGCTCAAACTCAGAGATTCTGACTCTTCTATATTTAATGTAAAGTTGGCATCAGACATTAGTATTTATTAAAAAAAAAAAAAAAAAAAAAAAAACTCCTTATGGGATCTAATGTGTAGTGAGGATGCTAGAGTATGTAGCATCCTATCTTCACTTGGAAGAGTGGCCACTCCATCCTATAATGCAAAGCATTGAGCTCTGATTGTTTTTTCCTCAATATTGTTGCATCAATCTAAAATTAGTGTGTCTCTTCCTTCAGATTCTAGAAATAGGTTATTTGTCATGTAAGATTCCAGTGAAGATGAAAGTTTCTATCTTCTGCTCATCCCATACAAGAATTTTAAAGTATCTCTGCAGGAGAAAAGCTCAAATGCTCCTACCCTGATGTAACAGCATTTGTGAAAGTTGCTCAGTCGTGTCAGACTCTTTGTGACCCCATGGACTGTAGAGTACATGGAGTTTTCCAGGCCATAATACTGGAGTGGGTAGCCTTTTCCTTCAGGGGATCTTCCCAACCCAGGGATTGAACCCAGGTCTCCTGCCTTGCAGGCGGATTCTTTACCAGCTGAGCCACAAGGGAAGCCCAAGAATACTGCAGTGGATAGCCTAACCCTTCTCCAGCAGATCTTCCTGAGCCAGGAATCGAACTGGGGTCTCCTGCACTGCAGGCAGATTCATTACCAACTGAGCTATCTGGGCAGCAAGAATGCTAGCGGGGGTTGCCATGCCCTCCTCCTGAGGATCTTCCTGATGGAACCCTTATCTCCTGCACTGGCAGGAAATGTTGTTTTTAGTTTTTTGGTTTTTTTCCTCATTAAAAACCACTACCACCACTTGGCAATCCCAAGCTGAAGGCAGGGCGTGGAAGCCGCAAGCGGAGGAGGATGGGGTTTGAACCCACGCATGCAGAGCACAATGGATTAGCACTCCATCCCCTTGACCATTCGGCCCACCTCGTCCTGATCACCTTGAACTGGCTGGGCTTCCTTTGTAGCTCAGCTGACAAAGAATCTGCCTTCAATTTGGGAGGTTCGATCCCTGGGTTGGGAAGATTCCCTGGAGAAGGGAAATGTAACCCATTCCAGTATTCTTCCATGGAGAATCCCATGGACTGTATGGGGTCGCGAGGAGTCAAACACGACTGAGCGATTTTAAAGAGCATTTGACCCTTTCTTACATTGAAAATGGCTGGAATTTAATTGAAATTAAAAAATTGAAAATGACTGGAAAAATTTTAGAAGTATGCTGACCCTGCTGCTGCTGCTGCTGCTAAGTCGCTTCAGTTGTGTCCAACTCTGTGCGACCCCACAGACAGCAGCCCACCAGGCTCCCCCGTCCCTGGGATTCTCCAGGCAAGAACACTGGAGTGGGTTGCCATTTCCTTCTCCAATGTATGAAAGTGAAAAGTGAAAGTGAAGTCGCTCAGTTGTGTCCTACTCTTAGCGACCCCATGGACTGCAGCCCACCAGGCTCCTCCGTTCATGGGATTTTCCAGGCAAGATTACTGGAGTGGGGTGCCATTGCCGTCTCCAGCACCCTGAAAGTAATGCTTCTTTGGTTTTTGCTACTTTTGTTTTTCATTGATATTATTTTATTAAGGTTTTACTTTCTTTGTGGTGCATGTTACATCAGAATTCATATATAAATATGTACAATAAGCATTTAGAACATGTGTATGAGTAATAAAATGAATTTATGTGTGCCTATCATCCATGTTAAGAAACAAAATTGTCAAATCCAAAGCCTTTTAAGCTCTTCACCATCGCCTTTTTCATTTATGTTCCTCTCACCCAGAGTTAACTAATTTTGTTCTATACTTTCTGTGTGAAGAGAGTTTAACACATCAATGTACCTGCAAGTATGCACTGTTTTGTTTTACATATTTGACCATTAAATACTCAGACTGTAAAGCACCTCTTCTGGTACATCTGGACTTGCTTCTTTTATTCACTAGTGAAAGTGAAGTCACTCAGCTGTGTCCAACTCTTTGGGACCCCATGGAATGTAGCCTACCAGGCTCCTCCATCCATGGGATTTTTCCAGGGAAGAATACTGGAGTGGGTTGCCATTTCCGTCTCCAGGGGATCTTCCCAATCCAGGGAATGAGCCAGAGTCTCTTGCATTTAAGAGAGACGCTTCACCGTCTGAGCCACCAGGAAAGCTCCTTTTATTCAATATCATGCTTTTAGTATCCATCCATGTCAGTGTATATATCTGTAATTAGCTCATTCTCACTGCATATATAATTCCACTACCCGAACATAGATCAATGTACTTACCCATTCTGTGGAGCCTTAGAATAGACTGAAGTGTTTGGGGGTTTTTTTGTTTGTTTTTTTAGTAATCACTATTTCAGTAAATACTTCTTTTAATGTTTGCCTGGCAAATCTGGGCTTTCCTGGTGGCTCAGATGGTAAAGAATCTGCCTGCACTGCCAATGCCTTGGTTTCATCCCTGGGTTGGGAAGATCCCCTGGATAAGGGCATGACAACCCACTCCAGTATTCTTGCCTGGAGAATCCCCATGGACAGAGGAGCGTGGCAGGCTACAGTCCATGGGGTCGCAAAGAGTGGGACACAGTTGAGTGACTAAGCACAACACAGTCCAGCTGGTGTAATCTAGCAATAGTTTCTCTGTTTGCCCACTAATGGAATCTCTGTGTCATAGGGTATTAATACTTTCAACTTCAGTGGATAATTTCAAAGTGATTCTTAAACTGTACCTAACAGTTTATACTCTAAAATGTCATCTCCCAGCCAAATCTTGGTACACTATGTCTTTTTACTTTTTGCCAAATTGTAAGCTGTACAATATAGTATTGTATATTTATCTTACATTTCCCAGATAACTACTGAAAAATACCATGTTTCCCAATGTTTGCCCCTAATTTATGATTCTTCTTTTGTGAAATGCTGATTCATATCCTTTGAGCAGTTTTTTTTTACTATGCTAGTTTTTAATTTTTAATAACTATAAGTTATTAATATCCTCTAGACATTAGTCCATGGAGTTCTTGGTATATGTGAAATTTTCCTATCGGCTTTTTTTTTTTTTGCATTTTTATCAAGATATTTTTTGTGAACAGATGGTTTAATTTCAGTGCAGTTACAAGACACATTTTAAGGTTTGCAGGTTTACCTTTTGTCTTACTGAAGAAAGCTCCCCTTACTCCAGGATAAGAAAGATATCTTCAAATTTCATTCCAAAAGATTTTAAATGTACCTTTAATTTTAAAGTCTGTAATTCACCCAAGATCAAATTTTGTCTCAGAATTGAGGTAGAAATCCAACTGCACTCGGTTTCCATATTGACAAACTGTAGATTTTGTAGATTAAGCACTGTAGATTAAATGTCCATCCATTCCTGGGATCTGCAGTGACCCCACTGATATATAACAAGTTCTGTGCTCTGTTTCTTGTTTAGTTCATCTGTTTGATGATTTTATCTCAACAGCCCACTGTCTTCTTTTTTTCACTTGGAGTATAGTTGCTTTACACTGCTGTGTCAGCTTTTGCCATATGGCAAAGTGAATCAGCCACATGTGTACATATGTCCAGACTGATGCTGAAGCTGAAGCTCCAATGCTTTGCCCACTTGATGTGAGAGCAGACTCATTTGAAAAGACCCTGATGCTGGGAAAGATTGAGGGCAGGAGGAGAAGGGGATGACAGAGGATGAGATGGCTGGGTGGCATCACCGACTCGATGGACGTGAGTCTGAGTGAACTCCGGGAGTTGGTGATGGACAGGGAGGCCTGGCGTGCTGCGATTCATGGGGTCACAAAGACTTGGACACGACTGAGCGACTGAACTGAACTGATACATACATCCTCATTTTGGGGGTTTCTTCCCATTTAGCTCACCAGAGCATCAAGTAGAGTTCCTTGTGCTATACAGTATGTTCTCGTTAGTTATCTATCTTAAAAATCTCTGTCTTCAGTTCAGTTCAGGTCAGTTCAGTCACTCAGTCGTGTCTGACTCTTTGCGACCCCATGAATCGCAGCACGCCAGGTCTCTCTGTCCATCACCAACTCCTNCACCAACTCCTAGAGTTCACTCAGACTCGCGTCCATCGAGTCAGTGATGCCATCCAGCCATCTCATCCTCTGTCGTCCCCTTCTCCTCCTGCCCCCAATCCCTCCCAGCATAAGAGTCTTTTCCAATGAGTCAACTCTTCCCATAAGGCGGCCAAAGTACTGGAGTTTCAGCTTTGGCATCATTCCTTCCCAGGGTTGAACTCTAATTTTATAATGTTTTCATTTCTGGTAAGATAAGTGATTTTGTCCTAAGGGATATTTTGGTTATTCTTAGGTCGTTACTTGGTCACAGACACTTTAAAATTAGCTTTTCAATTACACACACACACACACACACACACAAACACACACTACTCTGGATTTTGATATTGGAGTTGCACAAAGAGTGATTATATAGATCAGTAGTTGACAAACAACAAACCATAGGCCATATCTTTTCTTTGCCTCTGTTGTAAATAAAGTTTTATCAGAACACAGCCATGTCAATTCTTTTATCTATTACCAATGGCTACATTCAAACTACAAAGGCAGAGTGGAGGAATTGTGATGGCAGTTCTAAGGCTTGTAAAGCCTAAAATGTTTACTATTTGATCCTTTATAAAGTTTGCTGACCTCTGGTATAGACTATACAGGGGAATAATTGTATTTTTGTGATTTTGAAATTTTATATCCAGGAACATGATATAAATCTGGTTTATTAATTCTTCTTAAATACCTCTTATAAAAAAGACTTACAGGTTTCCTCATAAAGGGCTTGTACCTATTTTGTTAG
>SJYQ01084666.1:263842-350059 GCA_006410935.1 Redunca redunca
ATCTTTTAGCACTATGTTCAATTTTTGTTAGCTTTTGAAATACCTTTATTTTTTCATCAATCTCAGAAGGTAATTTCACTGTGTAGACAGTTCTAGTTGAATTATTTTTCTTTCTCAATGGCATCTTGAAAATATCACTATTCACTATCTCTTGTTTCCACTGTTAATGTTGAATAAGCAGCTGCCAACCTAATTTCTGTAACTTTCCTTTTCTCTAAAGTTTATCTTTTTAAAAGTTATTTTTTACTTTTTATAGGCCCAGGTGATAATATGTTTGGTTTGGTTTTTAATTATTCATTTTACTTTGGATTCACTATGTTTCATGAATCATATGACTATTGGGCTTTCACTAATTCATTTTTAAAATGTTTATTGGAGTATAGTTGTTTTACAATGTTGTGTTAGCTTCTGTTGTTCAGCAATGTGAATTAGCCATTCATATATGTATATATCCCCTCTTTTTAGGATTTCCTTCCCATTTAGATCATCCCAAAGCACTGAGTAGAATAGAGTGTGCTATGCGAAATAGAACTACCATGTGACCCAGCAATCCCACTCCTGGGCATACGTCTATAGAAAACCATAATTCTAAAAGATACATGCACCCTGGTGTTTATTGCAGCACTATTTACAACAGAATGTGGAAGCACCTTAATGTCCATGGACAGATGAACAGATAAAGAAGATGTGACAAAAGCATGCAATGGAACATTACTCAGCCATGAAAAGAAATCAAAGTGTGGCATTTGAAGAGACATGGATGGACCTAGAGACACAGAGTGAAGTGTGTCAGAAAGGGCTTTCGTTAATTTTTGAAAATAATCAGACTTTATGTCCTAAGCATCACTTTTCCACCATACTCTCTTTTTTCTCTCTTTTGTAAAACATCTTCTCACCATATCCAGCACGTTGGCTTGTTGCCTGACTGTTCTGATTCTCTGTGCTACATTCTGGACCACTTCTTCAGTTCCCTATATCAGTTCAGTTCAGTTCAGTTCAGTCGCTCAGTCATGTCCAACTCTTTGTGACCCCATGAATCGCAGCACGCCAGGCCTCCCTGTCCATCACCAACTCCCAGAGTTCACTCAGACTTGCATCCATCGAGTTAGTGATGCCATCCAACCATCTCATCCTCTGTTGTCCCCTTCTCCTCCTGCCCCCAATCCCTCCCAGCATCAAAGTATTTTCCAATGAGTCAACTCTTTGCATGAGGTGGCCAAAGTACTGGAGTTTCAGCTTTAGCATCATTCCTTCCAAAGAAATCCCAGGGCTGATCTCCTTCAGAATGGACTGGTTGGATCTCCTTGCAGCCCAAGGGACTCTCAAGAGTCTTCTCCAACACCACAGTTCCCTATATAGCAGTGTCTAAATCTATGCCTTCCACACTGAGGTAACCCTTGGCACTGACTTTCCTCAAAATGACACACTGAGCTTACAGGGGTCACAGAATATTATTAATATTTAGGGGAACATGATAAAACTCAACCTTGTATGGTAGTAACACACTGAGCTGCTACCTTGAGGTAGCTCACAGTTTCAACTTTCTTTTTAATGTGTTGTGCTGTGTTGTGCTTAATATCTCAGTCATATCCAACTTGATGATGTTGTGATTTTTGCAGCTGGTGTGACCAAAAGCAGGTACCACACAAATCAATATAGAACAGGAAATAAAGCTGCTTATCCCCGACATGAATCTACAGTTTAAAAAGTTCTTCAGTGCCTACCAGACATATTTTGTTAGATAAAGATGGTTATTTAGGACCGTTGTTGTTGTTCAGTTGCAATCCCATGAACTGCAGCATGCCAGGTTTCCCTGTCCTTTACTATCACCTGGAGTTTGCTCAAACTCATGTCCATTGAGTCTGTGATGCCATCCAACCATCTCATTCTCTCTCATCCCCTTCTCCTGCCTTCAATCTTTCCCAGCATCAGTCTTTTCCAATGAGTTGGCACTTTGCATCAGGTGGCCAAAGTATTGGAGCTTCAACTTCATCAGTCCTTTCAATGAATATTCAAACTGATTTCCTTTAGGATTGACTGGTCTGATCACCTTGCTGTCCAAGGAACTCTCAAGAGTCTTTTCCACCATCACGGTTAAGAAGTATCAATGTATCAATTCATCAGTTTAGGAAGTAAACAGAATCATTATGTTTTATTCAATTTATTCTTATTAACTTTCAAATGGCTACTATGTGTGTGTTAGTCACTCAGTCATCTCCGACTCTTTGTGACCACATGGACTGTAGCCCTCCAGGCTCCTCTGTCCATGGGATTCTCCAGTCAAGAATACTAGAGTGTGTTGCCATTTCCTTCTCCAGAGGATCTTTCCGATCCAGGGCTTGAACTTGGGTCTCCTGCATTGCAGGCAAATTCTTTACCATCTGAGCCACCACTAAGTTCTTAAGATAAGTGCTAAAAGATTAAGTGCTTCAACCTAACCTGACTACTTAATAGATGGAGTGATTGGGCATTTTGGGGGGCCTAAATGCATCTTGAAAAAATTACTAAGATACTAAGGGCACCATGAAATGTAAAAGCTTGAAAATTCCTCATGTCTTCTGTTTACTTTAGCTTTCAATCATGATGATTTCTTTTTCCAGTCTATATAAGTATAATTTGGTTCTCTTTTCAAAACTGCCTTGCTCATATTTACCCATTCTTCCATAAACTAAATATATTTTACATATTGATATGTACATACTTCTCAGTATCTTACAGTGTTTCACTCCTCTAATATTTAAAATTGGATATTTTTAGATATCCCCAGTTGCATGTGTATATTTGATAATGAGGATGTTTTCACCATTTTTGTACTGATTCTCAAGCAAGGTGCCCCATTTCCTTTAGTGTTGTTGACATTGCTTCACTGCAAATCAAAGTCCTTGGTATTTTGTCTGTGACAATTGTTTGACATATAGCATGGGAGGCATTTTGTTCTTTTCCTTAGCAACATGCTTAAGACTAGCAAATTTCATAACCACCACACTATGTGGGAGAGTGTTTCCTTCTATAACTCTAACTTACTCTTCAAAGGATGGTATCAGCCTTTGGAATTCTGGCTTTATTCTGGCTTGAGTGTCTTTGGGTTTATCATCCTTCCATGTTGACACTGAAATGAAGACTTCAGGTAATCAAGGATTAGGTTACATCTTCAGAGCACCCACAAGCTTCACTCCTCACTTACGCCACTGAATTTCTCCTTTTACTGTCTTGGTCAGTGAGGATGAGACTCTCCCTTTTTTTCTTAACAGCTTCGAAATACATTTTCAATTTTTTGAGCTGGCTTTGCAATTGAAAGGGTGTTCATTGTATTAATGCATTTAGGTCACCATACTGTGAAGAAATGTCTCTTCCTTGAGGGATTCATTGTGATTGTGTACGACTGATGTTTGGGTCTCTTTGGTTATCTTCGCTTTGTACATGCACATGGATAGAATTCCATTAGCAGTTCCTACATTTCCATGTTTGTAATCCCTAGCCAAATTCCAGAGTCTGGGAAGCACTCATGGAGAAGGAAAAGGCCACCCTCTCCAGTATTCTTGCCTGGGGAATCCTATGGACAGAGGAGCCTGGCGAGCTGCAGTTCATGGAGTTGTAAAGAATCCAACATGACTTAGCAACTCAACAACAAGGAGGCACTCATTTGGCTCGGCAGGGCTAGACTGTGTCCTTCGGCCACCTCAGAAAGTAACTTCATGTAATAGAGGTGACAGCATGTATTGCATCTCTAAGCTCACCGTGAAAACTTGTGTAGAACTGAATGTCTTGTCTAAATCAACTGCTAATAATTTCCCAGTTAAATCCCATCTACCTGCCCTCAGTTCATGGAATTCTCCAACATTGCAAAATTATAATCTTGTACTTTTAACACTATTGCAATGTCATTCCCTTCTTTTCTTGGAGGAACGGAGTGGATGTCGCTATTTTATAGAGTTTTCAAAAAGATTTCTGGAGAGAATCCATAAATCAAGATTAGCCTGACTCAACACAATGCCAGGAGTCTTTGAATATCAGAGGCTAATGGTGAACTGATACCAGGCTTTAGTGTATTTCTTTTTTGGCCCAAACTTTGGGTCTTGTGAATGGTTGCGGCTGATAGGCAACATTATGGCTCATTTCAACAAAGTGTAAGATTTTGGCTTTGATCTCAATTCCCTCCCCACACACCAAGCTAGAATATGGAAGAAACCAGGTTTATACATTTTATTCCCTCTCATTCCAGTGTAACTGGATGCCCAGCTAATGGGATGCTAATCCCTGCTGAAGTTGTGGGTCACACGAGTGTTCCAAGTTTTAGTTTCCCCAAAATAGCTGAGCTTAACAATGTAACACAATTGGAGTACATTAAACAAATTTATTGTTGCAAACAAATGCATAGTAAACAACTGTGAGAATTACCATCTAGTACAGATTTCTTCCAAAGCATTACTGAAGGATATAACACTACTCCTATCTCATAAGGTAATGTCAATCATAAATGCTGCTTTATCTGCATTATCACAATGCAGATAAAGCTAGAAAAACATTAGTTAAAACTGGAGAAGGCAATGGCACCCCCACTCCAGCACTCTTGCCTGGAAAATCCCATGGACGAAGGAGCCTGGTGGGCTGCAGTCCATGGTGTCGCTAAGAGTCAGACACAACTGAGCGACTTCACTTTCACTTTTCACTTTCATGCATTGGAGAAGGAAATGGCAACCCACTCCAGTGTTCTTGCCTGGCGAATAGGTTGGAGCAAAAACAAAGTCTTACAAAAACAACACTTTAAGCTTTTATTTGTCTATAGAAAAATAATCAAATGGCAAAAAAAAAAAAAAAAAAAAAAACCACTCTGTAAGAAAAGAATATTTTGAGTACCTTGAGATGGGGAGAAGGGCAAGAGTCTATTATGACAGGAGAAATAATGTGTATGGAGGATAGGATATAGCCTACAGCAGCACCATGTTTGTGGTATATCATAAAATCACTGATTGTTATGATTTAGCACCTATTTCCAGAAGGGGAAACTGAGGCTCATAGATATTAAGCATTTTGACCCATTTTTCTGTCACATGTCCATCACATATCAAATAACAGTTGTCCTGAATATTTGTGCCATAGGCTAACACAACCCAGGTTATAGTGCCTGTCTGACCAGTTGCTTCTATGTCTTACAGTGAAGGATCAAGAGATTAGCTTGTTGGCTAATCATGAGTTTGTTTTCTTTAAAGAATTCAGTCTGGTACAATGAAATGATCTCTTGGAAAGGAAGTCAATTTTGTAGCAACTAAAGTTGGGTACGAAATAATGAAATAATGTGACAGGTTTAAAGATAAAACATCACTGCAAACAAGTCTCTAAATGACATATTTCCTGGAGAAAGGTGAGAAAGAAGGACTTCCATAGGAATGGTTTCCACTGAATACCATCCCAGTTCTGAACTACATTCTAACTTCAATGGAACCAAAAAGATATGTATTGAGAATATGGGAAACACATATTTGAATAAATAGTCCCCTCAAAGACCTCAGAGTCTAGTATAAGTAATGTGTAATACTTCTTAGGCTTGAATAGTTTCCCATTTTGTAAAAGTGAGATAATACTCCTAAGCTGTTGTAAAGAGAGCTGAGAGAGTTGTGCCCTAGGAAGTAAGAATATCAATTTTCAAATAGTTCCACAGCACACCGTTTTCTAGATTTCTTCATACTTTTGCTGTACTAGACACATGGTAAATGGCTTCAGTTCTTCCTTTGTGGCTTAAGGCAGAACAGCCAGGTACAAATTCTATGAAGCTAAATAACTATTTTTATCTCCTCTTCTTATACCTACTTTGTCTTGCACTCAGTTATAATGGAATTTCTCTCCCTCTGATGGAATTTATCTCTTCCTACCCAAGTGCTTTGACAATCACTCAAGCTAAATATTTAGATCAACAAGCACACATCTGAGCTGGAAGGCTTCTCATCATGCACTCAATTCTATTTATTTTATTCTCTATGATGAGATGCTAGGGGAAAAGTACACTGAAAATAAGAGTTAAGAAGAAGAAAACGTCGCATTTTTTTTCAGTTGCTGGGGGTGAGGAGAAGGATGAGAAGGAAGTTGGTCCCTATACTGCCAGCTTCAACCTCTCTTTGTCATTAGGTTTTAACTTTCCTGACCAATGGCAGCATACTTTACTGACTTCTTCAAAGCCCGCTCATGTTCTGTCTGCTCAATGAAGCTTTACCTGCTCGTTTCACTGTCACTATTTTCTCATTCTTTGAAATTTCTTATTAACAAAAACCAAAAACAAAAACCCTATGCCACTCATTTCAGCATGTGTTGTTGTTCAGTTGTTAAGTCGTGTCTGACTCTCTGTGACCCCATGGACTGTAGCACGTCAGGTTCCCCTGTCCTTCTCTATCTCCTGGAGTTTGCTCAGATTCATATCCATTGAGTCGGTGATGCTGTCTGACCATCTCATCTTCTGCTTCCCCTTTCTCCTTCTGCCTTCAGTCTTTTTCAGCATCAGGATCTTTTCCAATGAATTGGCTCTTTGCATCAGGTGGCCAAAGTATTGGAGCTTCAGCTTCAGCAACAGTTCTTCCGATGAATATTCAGGGCTGATTTCCTTTAGGATTGACTGGTTTCATTTCCTTGTAGTCCAAGGGCCTTTCAAGAGTCTTCTCTAGCACTACAATTTGAAGGTATCAGTTCTTCAGCACTCGGCCTTCTTTATGGACCAACTCTCACATCTGAACATAACTACTTTTTTTTTTTCTTTTAACTTTAGTTTACTTTACATTACTGTATTGCTTTTGCCAAACATTGACATGAATTCACCACGAGTGTACAAGCGTTCCCAAACATGAATCCCTGGAAAAACCACAGATGTGACTATATGGACATTTGTCAGCAAAGTTATTTCTCTGTTTTTCACTACATTGTCTAGGTTTGTAATAGTTTTCCTTCCAAGGAACAAGCATCTTTTTTTTTTTAATTTTTAATTTAATTTAATTTAATTTTAATTTTAATTTTTACTTTATTTTACTTTACAATACTGTATTAGTTTTGCCATACATTGACATGAATCCACCACAGGTGTACTTGCATTCCCAAACACAAACGCCCCTCCCACCTCCCTCCCCATAACATCTCTCTGGGTCATCCCCGTGCACCAGCCCCAAGCATCCTGTATCCTGTATCAAACATAGACTGGCGATTCGTTTCTTACATGATAGTATACATGTTTCAATGCCATTCTGCCAAATCATCCCATCCTCTCCCTCTCCCTCAGAGTCCAAAGTCCGCTCTACACATCTGTGTCTCTTTTGCTGTCTCGCATACAGGGTCATCATTACCGTCTTTCTAAATTCCATATATATGTGTTAGTATACTGTATTGGTATTTTTCTTTCTGGCTTACTTCACTCTGTATAATCGGCTCCAGTTTCATCCATCTCATTAGAACTGATTCAAATGTATTCTTTTAATTTCATGGCTGGAGTCACCATCTGCCGTGATTTTGGAGCCCAAGAAAAGAAAATCTGTCACTGCTTCTTTCCCTTTTCCCCCTTCTGTTTGCCTTGATCACAGGGTGCTGATACAAAGCACATAGCGTTAGACCTGGCTCTTCCTTTGCCGATAGCACCAGTATGTAAAGTACCTGGCCAGTACTGTATTTCCAACACTGAGAGCTCACCATCCAAAACGGGGCTACTTCACAATGTCCGAAATAGGAACATGAAATATTGCATTGGAGGCTGGGCAATGCAGGAGAAAAACCTCTGCCACCTCCACGAAGATATATGATTCTTCCCATGTGAATTTTAAGCTCCCTCCCACCCTAAAGGTGGAACACACCATATGTTTATTTTCCCTGTCCCCCTTGAAGCTGGGACTTGGACACATGGTGAGTCTCTGCCAGTCAATCCCACCCTTCCTGTAGGTCTTGGGGTGCCACTAATTGTGTCAGAGGATACTTCCATGTCAAGGGCAGAGTGTTAGCTATTTCTTCCACTGCTGTATGGTTTGAGCATTCCCCTCAACTACAGACTTCAAGGTGGTCATGAAGTGTTCCATGAGCTAGCCAATGTTCTCCTTTAAACTGTGTTTCCTACCTCACTCATCTAGTTGGTATCATAGCCTGCAACTAAGAATATATTGACAGGAAAACTGGTAACAAAAGTGGGCATGTAGCAGAAGCAGGTAATCAAGAGACTCTCTGAGAAATTTTGAAAATAAGAGATTAGCTGGTCTATTGGCAGAGAGGATTCAGTTAGTGTTAAGGGCTGGGCTCTGGCAGAGCAGGGAGAAAATTTAATTTAAGGCTTATCTCTGGTCAGTAGGGATGAAGTCATAACTCTGGGAGATCAACTGGCCATTTCCATAAAATAGTATAAAGTGATTCAAGGACTGAGGTATTGTTTCTGATGGTATTGGACTTGAGAAAAGAGATCAATGAGGTCACATTTCTTAATTTTCACCATAGGCTGCAAACCAAAGGGACTTTATTTCAGTAAAAGAATCACTATCATTTTCTATGATTTCTTTTAATCTCCTATTTCTTGCAGCTCAAGGTCTAGAAATTAAACATCTTGATCCAATGGTTGTTATATGACAATCTAACTATATGCCTACTGCATTTGCAGTTTCATCAAGTCTTTTATAGCTTTAGTTATGGAAGATGAGAGCTAGATCAGAAAAAAATACTGGAGATTTCAGGTAATTTATCAGATCCCAAATCCTTGCGATCAAGCATGTAGTTTCTTCAGTCATGTTCTATTCTTTGCAACCCTAAAACTGTAACCCTCCAGGCTCCTCAGTCCATGGGATTCTCCAGGCAAGGATACTGGAGTGGGTTGCCTTGCCCTTCTCCAAGGGATCTTCCTGACCCAGGGGGAGAACTTGAGTCTCCTGTGACTCCTGCATTGCAGGTGGATTCTTTACCTCTGAGCCACAGAGGACGCGCTCCCAAATTCTTCCTCCCTGTTAAGCTTCCCCGGCTGGCACAGATAAACTTTCCCCTCTCTCTGATAAGGCTCCTTAGACACATTGAAGACCCTCCACTGAGGAAGTTTTCTTGAAAGGAGAAGTACATTCTCTCACTTCACCCAATATCTTTTACAGTCTCTAGATTTCAGAGTCACAACCACTTATGAAGCATATATAGGAAGAGATGGGGTTTCCCTGGTGGCTTAGATGGTAAAGACTCTGCCTGCAATGTGGGAGACCTGGGATCAATCCCTGGGTTGGAAAGATCCCCTAGATGAGGACATGGCAACCCACTCCAGTATTCTTGCCTAGAGAATCCCCATGGACAGAGGAGCCTGATGGGCTCCTCCATGGAGTGGGAAAAAGTTGGACATGACTGAGCAACTAGGCACAGCACACAGGGAGAGATGACTAACAAATGAGCTGTAATGTTATGCAAATTTCTACCAATAAAAGCTGGAAAATCAGTGTAGGATTTTATTTCAATCATGTGCAATCAAAGAGAAATAAAGGTATTTTCTGGGCTTCCTGATTTATCAACATGCATGAATGTTCAGGAGATGCTGACTCATGGTGCTCATGTGTCTGCTGGCAGACAGAAATTCAGACAGAAATCTGAATTTGAAGGTCAAAGCAGATTTATCCTACATGATCCTCTTGGACCCTCCCAAATGATGTCCCTTTAGAGAACCCAGAAGTTTCTTCCTTCACGGAAGCTTTGAAACATTAATGAGTGAGAAACAGAAGTACAGTGGGTGATCGTGGAGTCCAGGCGTCTGGCAGAAGGTGCTGCCAAAGCCAGGATCCTGGATGGCAGAGGTCAAATTTAGGTGAGGTGCCCCAATCTAGCACAGTTTTTCAAGGGCTTACATGATAGGCTGGTCAAATATCCCTCCTCCTTTCAGGTAAAACAGTTCATCAATACAGAATGTTTTAGGCCAGCCTCCTTGTAAGTAGAGCCTGAGATGGCCAAATAGGAAAGAGATTATTTGAGAGGTTTCTTTTGTAAGAATGGGGGAAGGGAAGCAGTTTGGGGAAGAGGAGGAGCTGAGCAAGGGTGCTAATTTGGGTGTTCTGATCATCAATTCCATTAATTCCAATTAATTCTCAAACACAAGCTGGGTGTGGGAGAATGAAACTCCATTCAGATATTATCTGCCTGGAGATATCTTACCATTTACAAAATTCTAAGGCTTTTAGAAAATCTCTACCAGAAATTTGGACAAAGGCCAAAGGTGCACATTTGACCCTTAAACAACAGGGGATTGAGATGTTTGGGTCCACTCATATGCTAATTTTTACAGTAATTATACAGTTGGTTTCCCATGTATGGATTCAACCAACAGTGGACCCAAATCTCCATCTGAGATTGACTGATCCCAAGGATGTAAAACCTGTGAATACAGAGGCATGACTATACTACACTGTATCATATAAAATATTTGAGCATGGCAGATTTTCTTATATGTGGGGGTTCCTGGAATAAATGCACCTTGTATATTGAGGGAAGACTGAATTTTTTTATAAACCACAATATCACACATGTGGGCTCAGATGGACTTCATCTTGATCACACAAGAATCTCTAGAAGGTGAATTGCCACAGAGTTGATTCTACTCCCAAAGGCAAGGACCTCTTGTAGCTGCAAATCCATCATCATTGGCTACAGGCTACCCCAGAGGAAATGTTACCCTCCCACCCCCGCCCCACCACCTGGAAACATAGCTTCTATAAACCAAAGGCAGTTCTCAGCCAACATGGCCAGCTCTGAGCTTCCAGCAGCCAACAATGTTAGAGGCTGTGGGACTGGAGCACCAGCTTTATAAAGCAGATGTGGGCAGGGACCCAAGAGCATCTCTACAGAGCCTAACACGATGTTGTTTTCCATCAGTTGCATCACATTTTTTATTTATATTGGCTTTCTCATCTACTAAAATCAATAAGTATTTTTCATACCTATTGCTGTTCAAAGCTATATATCCCTTTCTGCTTTTGTACAGATTAGTTTTCTAACCTCATTGGAAAAATTGCTTTCCCCACTAGGATGTGTGATCTCGGTACATTTCCCCCTTCTACTCAGCATATCAATATCATTTTGGATGCTACTGTCCAATACTCCCTAAACCACCTGATTGTATGTGAATGCATGTTTGAGTTCTGGTTAAAAGTAGACTGATTCTGTCAGCAACATACGGTGTCTGAGCATTCAGCCTATCTACCAATGTCCCAATATCCAGAATGTCAAGATCGAACCCAGTTAATGTCAATCACTTTGAAATCAACGTTTTGATTTCTCAGAAATTCCATACCTCTGAGGATAAAAGGTTTCATTGGTTCAAAGAAAATGGTTCTGAATTCATCAGATCAAAGGTTGTGAAAGAAATGAGAGTGCTGTCCTCCCCACCCCCAATTTAGAATTTTATTTCAGAGCATCTAGCGTGTAAAGCTGGCCCCTNATGCAGAGTACATCATGAGAAACGCTGGACTGGAAGAAACACAAGCTGGAATCAAGATTGCCGGGAGAAATATCAATAACCTCAGATATGCAGATGGAACCACCCTTATGGAAGAAAGCAAAGAACTAAAGAGCCTCTTGATGAAGGTGAAAGAAGAGAGTGAAAAAATTGGCTTAAAGCTCAACATTCAGAAAACTAAGATCATGGCATCCAGTCCCATCATTTCATGGCAAATAGATGGGGAAACAGTGAGAGACTTTACTTTTTGAGGCTTCAAAATCACTGTAGATGATGACTGCAGCCATGAAATTAAAAGACACTTACTTCTTAAAAGAAAAGTTATCACCAACCTAGACAGAATAATAAAAACCAGAGACACTACTTTGCCAACAAAGGTCCGTCTAGTCAAGTCTATGGTTTTTCCAGTAGTCATGTATGGATGTGAGAGCTGGACTGTAAAGAAAGCTGAGCACCAAAGAATTGATGCTTTTGAACTGTGGTGTTGGAGAAGACTCTTGAGTTTTCCTTGGACAGCAAGGAGATCCAACCAGTCCATTCTGAAGGAGATCAGTCCTGGCATCTCTTTGGAAGGAATGATGCTGAAGCTGAAACTCCAGTACTTTGGCCACCTCACGCGAAGAGCTGATTCATTGGAAAAGACTGTGATGCTGGGAGGGATTGGGGGTAGGAGGAGAAGGGGATGACCGAGGATGAGATGGCTGGATGGCATCACTGATTCAATGGACATGAATTTGAGTAAGCTCTGGGAGTTGGTGTTGGACAGGGAGGCTTGGCGTGCTGCAATCCATGGGGTCACAAAGAGTCAGACACAATTGAACAACTGAACTGAACTGGACTGAACTGAAAGAATTTAACTGGGCTTCCCTAGTGACTCAGTTGGTAAAGAATCTGCCTGCAAGTCAGGAGACGCATGTTTGATCCCTGAATCCAGAAGATCCCCTGGAGAAGGAAATGACAACCCACTCCAGTATTCTTGCCTGGGAAATACCATATACAGAGCAGCCTGGAGGGCTACAGTTCATAGGGTCTCCAGAGTTGGACATGACTTAGTGACTTAACCACCAAAGAATGTAATGAAGGGCTGGAGGATCCGTGAGCTCTTCACATATTAGACAGTGAATAGTTTTGCCTCCTTTAAGAGTAGCTACCATTTCAGGAACACTGAGAGGAATTCCATGAGAAACATGCAGGATATTTGAGAAAGGAAGCAAACACTGCAGGGTAAGAATTCTAAGACATTCCATGCTGTGCCTGTTCTGTGTAACCACGACTCCAGCCTGCACTTGCCAGGGTGCCCATGAGGAATGCCTGAGTTGGCCACAGGAGGGTTCTCCCTATGGTTGTGGGTTGTAATTGATTTTTTCTATGCCTGTCTCCCCAGGTAAACTCTGAGCTTTCTGGCAACCAGAAGTATATTTAACTTTTCTCAAATACTATTAAATTATGAAATGGATTTGGGAAATAGGGTAACAGGCAAATTTGGCCTTGGAATACAGAATGAAGAAGGGCAAAGGCTAACAGAGTTATGCCAAGAGAACACACTGGTCATAGCAAACACTCCCTTCCAACAACATAAGAGAAGACTCTACACATGGACATCACCAAAATCAGATTGATTATATCCTTTGCAGCCAGAGATGGAGAAGCTCTATATAGTCAGCAAAAACAAGCCTGGGAGTGGACTGTGGCTCAGATCATGAACTCCTTATTCTTATTGCCAAATTCAGACTGAAATTGAAGAAAGTAGGGAAAACTACTAGACCATTCAGGTATGACCTAAATCAAATCCTTTATGACTATATAGTGGAAGTGAGAAATAGATTTAAGGGACTAGATATGATAGACAGAGTGCCTGATGAACTATGGATGGAGGTTCATGACACTGTACAGGAGACAGGGAGCAAGACCATCCCCAAGAAAAAGAAATGAAAAAAGCAAAATGGCTGTCTGAGGAGACCTTACAAATAGCTGTGAAAAGAAGAGAAGTGAAAAGCAAAGGAGAAAAGGAAAGATATACTCATTTGAATGCAGAGTTCCAAAGAATAGCAAGGAGAGATAAGAAAGCCTTCCTCAGTGATCAATGCAAAGAAATAGAGGAAAACAATAGAATGGGAAAGACTAGAGATCTCCTCAAGAAAATTAGAACTACCAAGGGAACATTTCATGGAAAGATGAGCTCAATAAAGAACAGGAATGGTAGGGACCTAACAGAAGCAGAAGATATTAAGAAGAGGTGGCAAGAATACACAAAAGGATTGTTCAAAAAGAGATCTCCACGACCCAGATAATCACAAAGGTGTGATCACCCACACTCACCAAGAGCCGGACATCCTGGAATGTGAAGTGAGTGGGCCTTAGGAAGCATCACTACGAACAAAGCTAGTGGAGGTGATGGAATTCCAGTTGAGCTATTTCAAATCCTGAAAGATGAAGCTGTGAAAGTGCCACACTCAATATGCCAGCAAATTTGGAAAACTTAGCAGCGGCCACAGGACTGGAAAAGGTCAGTTTTCATTCCAATCCCAAAGAAAGGTAATGCCAAAAAATGCTCAAACTACCGCACAGTTGCACTCATCTCATATGCTAGTAAAGTAGGGCTTAAAATTCTCCAAGCCAGGCTTCAGCAATATGTGAACCATGAACTTCCAGATGTTCAAGCTGATTTTTTTTTTTTTTAATTTTTATTTTATCTTTAGTTTACTTTACAATACTGTATTGGTTTTGCCAAACATTGACATGAATTCACCACGAGTGTACATGCATTCCCAAGCTGATTTTTAAAAAGGCAGAGGAACCAGAGTTCAAATTGCCAACAACTGCTGGATCATCGAGAAACCAAGAGTTCCAGAAAAACTTCTATCTCTACTTTATTGACTATGCCAAAGCCTTAGACTGTGTGGATCACAATAAACTGTGGAAAATTCTGAAAGAGATGGAATACAAGACCACCTGACCTGCCTCTTGAGAAACCTGTATACAGGTCAGGAAGCAACAGTTAGAACTGAACATGGAACAACAGACTGGTTCCAAATAGGAAAAGGAGCCAAGGCTGTATATTGTCATCCTGCTTATTTAACTTATATGCAGAGTACATCATAAGAAATGCTAGGCTGGATGAAGCACAAGCTGGAATCAAGATTGCCAGGATGACACCACCCTTATAGCAGAAAGTGAAGAGGAACTAAAGAGCCTCTTGATGAAAGTGAAAGAGAAGAGTGAAAAAGTTGGCTTAAAGCTCAACATTCAGAAAACGAAGATCATGGCATCCAATCCCATCACTTCATGGAAAATAAATGGGGAAACACTGGAAACAGTGTCTGACTTTATTTTTCTGGGCTCCAAAATCACTGCAGATGGTGACTGTAGCCATGAAATTAAAAGACGCTTACTCCTTGGAAGGAAAGTTATGACCAACCTAGACAGCATATTAAAAAGCAAAGACATTACTTTGCCAATGAAGGTCTGTCTAGTTAACGCTATGGTTTTTGCAGTAGTCATGTATGGATGTGAGAGCTGGACTATAAAGAAAGCTGAGCGCCAAAGAATTGATGCTTTTGAACTGTGATATTGGAGAAGACACTTGGGAGTCCCTTGGACTACAAGGAGATCCAACCAGTACATCCTAAAGGAGATCAGTCCTGGGTGTTCATTGGAAAGACTGATGTTGAAGCTGAAACTCCAATACTTCAACCACCTATATGCAGAGAGTTGACTCATTGGAAAAGACCCTGATGTTGGGAAAGATTGAAGGCAGGAAGAGAAGGGGACGACAGAGGATGAGATGGCTGGATGGCATCACTGACTCGATGGGCGTGAGTCTGAATGAACTCTGGGAGTTGGTGTTGGGCAAGGAGGACTGGCGTGCTGCAGTTCACGGGGTTGCAAAGAGTCGGACATGACTGAGTGACTAAACTGAACTCAACTCAACTGAAATTTAATTCAAAAGCGTTTGATTCTAATGACATTTGAGTTTGATTGAGGGTAGAACAAAGTAGTATGAACTTTAAAATTCAATATTGTAAAGTAATTAACCTCCAATTAAAATAAATAAAGATATATTTAAAAAAAATTTTTTTAAACAAGCACAATAAGGAAAATTTGAAAACATATTACCAATTTCCATGGGGCAATAAAAATATTTTGCCTTAAAAATATAAATAAAACAAATAAACTGAATCACTTTGCTATATACCTNGAGGTAAGTGAATTAATAACACTGATTTCTCCTTTTCCCATATAATACTACTAAAACAATAATTTAAAAATTGTTCCTCCTCTAGTGTTTGCAGGATTCCAGTGTGTCTTATCTAATCTTTGGTGAAATGTTATTACACTGAGAAATTGGAGCTTAACATATGGATGGATATATTGATTCTGCTCTTTAGAAAGAGATATTAAAAGGCATTTTTAACTAATATCTGTCAAAAGATTCTTTTATAAAAAATTCATTTTGGTCATTTTACAGCAGGAGGAATCTGAGTTTCAGGGATCAAGTCAGTGTCCCCCACATTGGGAGCATGGATTGTAAACCTCTGGACCACCAGGGTTCTTCCAAAGGTTATTTCAGTTAAAATGAATCTTTCCTACTGTATGAGAATCATGACATTTTAGAGCAAAAGGGGACCTTAAGAGTTTCATCAATCAAAATGCATTACTTTCTAGATTAGCAGGTTAAAAATCAGAAATGCTGAGAGACTTTTCCAGCGCTGCCCAGGAATATACTAGCAGAATAGGGCTCCGATCCAAGCTTTCTAGAAAGAATCCCTACTCCTTGCTCACTCCAGACCACCACATATTGCAGATCTTATTTGTTTTGTTTTTTTTTTTTTTTTCTTTTCCTTTTTTTTTGTTTTTTAGTGTGTGCTCAGTCGTGTCTGACTTTTTGCAACTGCAGGGACTGTAGCCTGCCAGACTCCTCTCCCCATGAAATTTTCCCGGCAGAAATACTGGAGTGCATTGCCATTTTCTAATCCAGGGGATCTTCCCAAATTTGAGTCTCCAACGTTTCCTGCATTGGCAGGAAGTTTTTTTTTTGTTTGTTTGTTTTAACCACTGCACCTTCTGGGAAGCCTATTCTCAAATCTCTTATCTTCAAAAATGGGAGGGTGGAGGTAGAACCAGGAGTCCATTTGACACGTAATATGATGGCAGGTTATTGAATCACCCTCTCCCAGATGAACACCTTTGAGAAATTCTCTAATTTTAAAAGACCTGAATTGTCTCCACCCTGCCCCAACCTTTTCGTCCTTGTTATTGCACCTGCCTCTACAATGCGGCACAGGGATCCACGCAGATAGATGGGGGAGGAACGCAGCAGTGGTGTAACAAAAGTTTAACAAGGCTGAGAACTTCTGAGTGAGCTCGTTGCTGACCTAATTGGTGAGTCTGGGTCATTCCTACCTCCTCTCACCCTGTCCTCATCATTCTCCTCAAGCTCCTCCTGAGTACATGACCATATGTAATTCTGAGGCAGTTCCTCCAACTATGAAATTGATGGGGGTAGACTGGCCAAGGGATCTGCAGAAACTGACGGCCTCCCTTGAATAAGGGGTTGAGCAGCAACGCTGCTTCAGTGCCATTCATCAGCAGTCACTGAGAATGAGGAAATATTGTCCCTCGTGACTTCATCAGTCAGGGAGATGCTGTCTAGAGGACTGAGGGCAGCCAGAGAGTGAGCAGTTGTTTCTTGCAACTTGTCATCAGCCATGGGTCTCAATAGAGAAGATAAGGTCACAGAAGCTTAGCCAAAGACAAGGCAGGTGTTTTGTTTAGCCCCGTGGAGGGATGCTGATTCAGAAGAAAGAGAAATGAAGGCTTTCTTCAAGGTGGTCTGTTACTACATTTAATATGAAATTTGTATCCTTGCTTTCACAGAGGATCCAGAGGAGATCAGAAAAAGAAAGGTTGTGCTTCTTTATTGGAAGTGGGAGGAGGAAGAAGGGGAATTTTGTCCTTTCCAACCATCATTTCCAGTTTTTGCCTGGCACCTTGCTTTACTCGTTTCCCCAGACCTGCCTCTTCTCCTGGTCAGGAAGTCCTTCTTCCCATGATTCTGTGCATGGGAACCCTGGCCACGGCCACTCCCTATCACATCACCCTATTTCCCTTTCTTTATAGTACTGATTGCCATCCAGAATCTTCTTGCTTTTCTTAATTGCTTCACCTATACCTGCTTCTAAATTCAACTGCATGGTGAATAAAGACCCCATCTTGTTCACCATTATCCTCTTGCCCACCATGGTACCTAGAAAACAATAGGATCACAGTGAATATTTGGTTAGTGAAGTAATTAATTGTGTGATTATTTTGTAAGTGAATATTTCATTAGTAAAGTAATTAATTGTGTGATTATTTTGTAAATGAATATTTGGTTAGAGTAATTATTTGTGTCACATATGGTAACACGACTCTCATTAAATAGTTATTTTCAGGTTGGGTAGTTGAAGCAAGGGGAGGAGATTTGTAGAACCAGCAAATCTCACAGTTCAGGAAACAAGAGGCCCAAGATGCAGGAGAACCACGTGGGTTCAGACATCATGGTGAAGACTGGTGAGCAAGCAATGAGGAGCAACTGGGACAAGAAAAACCTGAAAACTAGGCAGACTCATGCCTGTTCCCAGAGGTTTCCTCTCTTTATTTTCCCTTTGAAGGCCAGAATGTATCTCTTGGATTCACTAGTTTAAAGCCTGTCTTTGTTGTTCAGGGAAAAATTTGGCTAGGAAGGGAAGGGAGCTAGAGAGGGAAGAAGAACTTCTAATAAAAATTCCTTGTTAGTCTAAGGGCATTGAGTAGGTTTTTAACAGCCTCACATGTCCTGGGTTCATTGCCTTTTGTGAATGGACACAGAGGGTTTAAATAAAATTTAATTTAAAAGGGTATAAAGCAGCATGATTTCAACAAAGTTGCACTTTAGAATAGTGTATTCAAGGCATCCAGGCAAATGTTCAACAATGCTACAAGGGCCTTCAAATTAAGAATGACATTTCATGGCAACTTAAGTGAACCTTTATCACTATCATTTAATAACCATTTATTGAACATTTAGAATGTGCTTCTTAAACTAGAGAATGCAAATCCTTGAAAGGCACGTGGTTTGCCAAGAGAACTCCAAAGAATAAGCATGTGTCATCTTCCCAGTACATGTGAAATGAAGCTTAAGTTTTGTATTATTAAATTCATGATGAGTTTAATTTTAGAGATAAACTGTGATTCTTTCAAGTGCTGGTGGTGGGGCTGTTTTGAATTGAGCCTCTGGTCTCTATAACTCTTGCCATTTTGAAACAATTCACATCATACTTTATCTTAGTCCAGTTGGCACCTCTTTTCTCTTATGGATTTCAAGTATCTATATTGACACCAATCATGAATGAGGTATTTATGTGCCACAAATGGGCTTTGCCATTAGGATGGGGCCATCAGACAAGTTATGGCCAATAGACCCCAAGTGGAAGTGATGGATATCACCTCCCAGATGAGCCAGATAATTGTTGATGTGTCTCCTCCTTCTCTTCTCAGTAATCTTGGGAGCCACATGTTGAGATGTTACAAATATCATGTAAGGGCACCTGGATCCCTAGGTTACAAGATGGAGATTAGCCCCCATCATCTAGCCTCAAACTTTTCATGAGCCAGAAAATTTTTTTACTGTGCTAAACCACTGAGATGTTAGGATTTGTTTTTTACCACTGTTCTCTAATATCCCACTCACAACCATTTCAAATTTAGGTGTTCCAGGTGAGGGTGGTAAGTATCTGTTTTATGACTGATCATGAAGATTTGGGATATCAGCTTATCTGCATCATCAGATCTGTAAGACTCTAGTTTTGGACAGAGGAGACTAGTTACACTTATTCAAATGCCAGGCAGGAGTTTCAGTAGATCCTCAAATTAAACTTTAGCTGTTTCTCACTTAGCTTCTCAGACTAAGCTGGCCTTCTTAAGTGTTTGTTTGAAATTTTATGGGTATTGGAGTCCTGGAGATTTGTAAAATAGAACACAGAATAATGTATGAAAAGGACAAAAGGAGTTAACTCTGAGTGTCAGAACTGCAATCACTCTTCGGAAGACCTCATCTCAATAGAGTTGAAAGAACAAGCAGACTTTCTCCATAAGGTGCTCTAAATCATGCTCACATTGGCGAGAGTTCCAATCTATCCTATTGAACTGCTGCTATCCTCAACAAGAATATTATATTGCCTTTCATGTTAAATTGTATTGCAAGAGGCTGGCAAGAAACTCAGTGTACAAATCAAGGCTAAGATGAACACACTTGATAGAATAGAACTGAAATGGGACAAAGGTTGGGAGCTGGAAGAGTGCAGCAGTGCTTTGGAAATGCAAGACCCTCAAATATTTCACCATTTGTCAGAAGTGATAATGCTGAATTATACACTTTAGGAAATTAAGCCTTCTATTGAGAAGTAAATTACTTGTTCATCTTTGGATACTGGGTTAACTCTCTAGACATAAGAATCTCCTAATAAGCAAGGGCTAACTAAGTCTTAAACATCTATTTTTGCAGGACTTAATCCAATACAAAAAGTATACTGATGATAACAAGTAGTATTGATAACACTAAATACAAGTCAGTTTGTTTGTTTGTTTGCATCATATGTGTATTAATTCACTTAATTCTCAGAATAAGCCAGTGGAATAGGGATTATTACTAGCTCCAGTTTATATGTGAAAAAGCTAGAAATCTCACATATGGGAAACTTAAGCAAATTGCCCAAGGGCATATGTATAAAGAATATTGGACCTGGGTTTGAACCAGGTTGCCTGACTGTAGTGTGACATTGAATCATCATGACCCAATGCCGCCTTTTAAAGTATTCATGAATGGAAGAAGGAAAGAAAGAATGATGCCTGGATGCAAAAAGAGATAATAAAAGGTATGGAAAAAGATGGAAGGGAGAAGGCAGGGATGAAGGGATTCTGGAAAGAGGTCTGGAAGGGAGAATGGACAGAGATCTGGAGGGAAGACTGAAAGGAAGGATGAAATGAATAGAAAGAAGGAAGAGTGGAAGAGGGGAGAGAAGAACTGGCTGGTTGGTTGGCTGGCTGGGTGGAAAGAAAAGCAATTCAACTGAATGGTTAGACATACAAAATAGAAGTCTTTTTCTTGCCCTAACAGTTTCCAGTGTTGCTGTTGAGAGAGTTCCTGACACCCACGAAATAAAGATTCATGGCAAAGGTGACCTGAGCTTTCCTAAGAGTAATGTGATTTCATTAACAGCTTTACCTCTTCCTTCTCTTGCACATTGAGCCTGTGTGTGGTCTTCTACCCAAGATTTCTTCCTCTAAGGCTACCCTAGATTTTTTTAACTGGATATCACCTCCATTAAAAGCACTTGGAGACTACAGAGTCTTCCACTTCTTGTGCTCTCAAGGACACAGAAAAAGCATCATCAGTTTGGGGTGTCTCAGAGTCAGATTGTACACCCCTCTAGACATAGATATTGCTGTTGAACTTTTATTGTGAGAATGTATTCTTCAGTTAACACCCAGAGCCTCTGATTCCCTGTTCAATTCTCTTTCCACCACCTTTTGCCAGAAGCTCAAAAAAATTATTTTTCCTTAAGAATGACATGTTGTGGACATTATGTATAAGTGTTCATAGATTTGTAGGGAAAAGGGGAACAGAGTGTATGTGGTTGCCAAGTAAAGTTGCTTAGATTAGTTGTCAGGTATTAAAGGACAGCTGTGTGTCTTAACAAGTTTAAAAATCGAATGTGCTTTCAAGATTCGGAGGATAAACTGCACCTGCCAAAAGGAACCATTACCTTCCTCACTTTGGCTGCTTGTCGAATCTCCATGTGCGCAATATTTTAGGTTGTGTTCTCCAAGGAGAGAGCCCTGAGACAAGAATTCAAACACCAAGAGAACTTTTAGATCACCCCAGGAAACATGGCTGGGAGGTAGGTGAAAAGAGAAAAGGAGGATGAAGAAGCCAACAAAGGGTCAGTTATCCATCAGCTAGCACTGTTAACAACTGGAGCTTAACCCCCTGGGGGAGCTCTGAAAACCACCCGAAGGGTGAGGCAGCTGATGTATCTACATACCTATTGCCATCAGTCATTGCCTGAAGGTTGCTCTGTGCAAGCAGGTGCAGTTGTTTCTGGTCCTTGCTGTGTGCCTCACAGATGCCAAGTAGACGCAAGCCTTCAGAGGGAGGCCTGGGGCAAAGAAGGGCAGGTGCTGGAGGTGGACTGGACCGCGTGCCCTGAAGCTGGACCAGCAAGACTGATGGGTAGGATCCCAGGGGGCATGGACGGGGCTCACCCAGCTCCATGCAGGACTGAACCAAGTTCAACCTTTGGTTTCCTACCATGACTTTGAAACAAAGTGAATTTCAGTGAAGTGTTAACAGAGCACTACACCACCTAGATTTTTTTTTTAAACTTTTTTATTTGTTTTATTTTTGGAGAGTATAAATGCCTTGTGTTGTGTTAGTGTCTACTGTACAATGAAGTGAATCAGCCACATGGATACATATATTCCTTCCCTCTTGGACCTCCTTTCTCCTCGCATTCCACCACTCTATGTCATCACAGAGCACTGAGCTGCACTTCCTGTGCTATATGAAGCCCTAGAGCATTAAACTCACTTTAAATGTGTGGAGACTGAGTCTTTGAGAAATTAGTTGTCTCATCCTAAATCTTTATAACTCCAAAGAGGTAGAGATGAAAACTGCAGCTTAACTCTTCTGCTTTCGCAGCCAGGATTCTTATTTATATTATATCATACTGTCTCTGCATCAGAGTTAAATGGAAGCCGACCAGAAGTTTCTGTCCTTCTCTAAAATCTAAGTATGGAAAAGGAGAGAGAGAGAGCCAACACAGACTCTTACACGTTCTCTGGGATGACTCCAGGCACTCACAGGGTATAGAAATGCTGCTCGGGATTGTTTCATCTCAGTGGTGATTGATTTACCACCTCTTAGTATAACATCCATGTACAGCTCTGAGCTCTTTGGGGGAAAGATTTAATTTCAGTTTACATTTTAGATAGAAAGGAAAGTAAAAAAGCTGTGAAATTGAGACATGAGCCACATTATGTCGGCCGTGATTTATCCCTGTATTTCTGGAAGACATCGTGCAGAGTAGCTAACACATAAAATGAGGGGAGTCAGGCATCAGGGTCATGGAGGGAAAGCTTAAGAGAGGAACTGCCAGAAGATGGCCAGCTGATATTAGGAGCCCCGCCCTTTCTTGACCACCAGGGTAATCTCCCAGACAGTCCATTCAGGCCTCTCTGTCTCCTTGCAAACCCTCCTCCAAACATGCCTGTCCTCTTCCTTCAGAGACTTTGCTCTCTGCTTTATAACCAGCACATGTACAACACGTATGGCTGGATTTCCCTTCCCAAGAGGTACATTAACATTGCCAGACACCTTCTAGAACTACAGGTTTCCACACCAAATAAAGAGCCAGTCATGACTTTAGAAAGTGAAACCTGGGTTTGATCGCTGGGTCAGGAAGTTCCCTGGAGAAGGGAATAGCTACCCACTCCAGTATTCTTGCCTGGAGAGTTCCGTGAACAGAGGAGCCTGGCAGGCTACAGTCCATGGGGTCACAAAGAGTCAGACATGACTGAGTGACACTTTTTACTTTTTTTAAGACTTTAGGTGCAAAATAGAGAGAGTTTCTTGATGATAGGTAACCTGTGGCATCTTTGCAATCAGTCACCTCCCAGAGACTGTAGGAGCTCATTGTGTATAGCAATATAATCTGCCTCCAAATTCCCACACATTCCAAGTCTTGAGTAATTACGGTATTTCAATAAAGGTGATTTGTTCCTTGTAGAATGTGATAGATTGATCTTCATACTTCTGTCAGTCTTTTGAGGAAAAAAAAACTACACATTAGAACAGATTCTTTAACCAGGACACACCTTGATTTAGATTTGCGGAAAATCATGTCAGATACATAGGTCAACACCCTGGGACATTGTTCCCTCCCCAGCTTTCAGATTTAATTGCTGGAAGCAGCTCACATGTAAGAGAAAGCATGAGAGTCTGGCAGGATGGAAAGAGGCCCCACCTGCCGTCCATGTGGACATGGACTGCATGAGGCCAGCCTCTTAGCTGATAGAGGCTGGACCGGCAAAATGCAGAGCGTCCTTTATGTACACTCAGCAGCTTCTACCTACCAGAGAGCAGGGCAGGTGTGTGAGCCAGAGGCTTTTTCAGTGCTGCAAGGAAGGAGCGAGAGAAGCAGAAGACGAAGGAAAAAATGCAGAAGGAGGAGGAGGGGGTGGAGGGGAAGGTATGATTTCCATGTCAGTCCTCATATACCAGTTCTTAAAAAACCGAACCTGTGTCACTTGTTTTCTAAAGCCTGATGGTAAAAAAATCTCCCCTTGTGTTTTCTTTCCAGAGATTTGCCTTTCAGAGGATAGGATGATGGTCCCCCTACAGGAGAGCTACCAGGCATCTTGGGCTGAGTCATGTAACAGGTGAGCTGTGAGTGTCTCCCTGGGGAGTGACCCGGCATCTAACGTCTAGTTTCCATTCTGTTGCCTTGGGACCTTGGCGCTGTGAATGTTTTCCCCCAGGCCTTGCCTTTCCTTCTTAAGAAGGAGGTTAACTGAGAAGGAATATGCTTACATGAACCTCAGAGCAGTAACATGCTTGAAAAATCTCTGTTTAGAAATGTGCTTTCCAGTTACACTCTAAAGGCCCTGCTTGGTGATAGTTGCTATTGGGGTAAATCTGCTAACAGTCAGAGGCACCCAGGGTGGTTCTCAGCCAACTACAAACAAACAGGTCTTCCCTTTGCCTTCCTGGTGGCAGTCTTGGTGATTCTCTGTGAGAGGGCGGCTGCCTCCAGGCTGACTCTGCACCAACCAGGGTGCCTGGGGATAGTCAGGGCTGAAGGCAGAGGAGAAAATGGCTGTCCTCCTCTGCTCATTCTGCCTCCTCTCACTAGAGGGCTGAGGACATCTGTGAGGACATTCAGAAGCAGGTGACAGAAAAGAAAGGAGTCAGAGAGGAAATATTCCCAGCCACGCGGGCTTCCCACATAGCTCTGGGTGGCGATAGGAGAGGGTCTGCAGTACCCACAGCGAGGAGGCAGGAGCCTGGTGTTGATCCATGTTCCTTTAATTCCAGGTATATTGATGAGTAGGAAGACAGTGCTGGGTACTAGGGGGAAGTGGAGAATGATGCCAGCTAAGGAACACAACACAGGCTATTCCAAAAGAGAGAGTAGTGCCTCTTCTGTATCCTCTCACTCATAAAAGCACCAGAAGCTGGAGTAGGGGGAAGGCGGGGGAGGAGGGGGAATCGTGGTGATTATTCCTGGATCACAGAGGGGAAGCCAGGGATGTACAGCCACACCACCTGTAATGGCCATGCTCTTGGTCCTTCCATTTGAAATGCAGAGGGGCCATGATAAAAAATTGAGATGATCCTTGAGTCGACGAAGACACAGACCAAACCACCAACTAAGACTCCACTAAAATATTGCTGAACCCTCCAGCAATTGTAGTAGACTGAGGCTCATTGAGACTGCAGTATGATTTCTGTTGCAAAAATGAGGAATAAAAGATTATTGTCTGATTGGGGTTATTAAAAGTCTCCTGGTACTTGAGAAATGAGGTTAAATTCCATTTACTGTTTCGCTGGTACATTTAGGAGTTAACTTAAAGACTTTTTGGAATCCACTATTTAACCAAGTGCTGATATCTTAAACACGTGTGCTATGTTTTTGCCTTTACTCTGGAGTGATTTAGGCAATGGGGGTGAACTAAATCACCAGATTGACATCCTGATTCACTGCGTGCTCTTGAGGGTCCCTGTGAGTTTCAGAACCTGAGGCTGCTATTATTATCTGATCTGCCTCATGGACTACAGCAGATATTTGCCCAAACTCATAAAAACTTCTCTGCAAGGTCTACTGAATGTCGCTGGTATTTGTAACATAATCATCAAAATGAATTGTCGCTCTGGTGGTAGAATAAATACAGAAGGGCTGATTAATCCACTTGCAGAAACCCTGAAATGAAGATAAAAATCACAATAACAGCCACCCTTAATATTAACCCTGTGGGGATTCTGTTATTAATTGGTCTGGATTTGAGCATAGCTTTTAATCAACTGACAGAGTTTTAAGCTTACACCCCCCAGAACTGCACATTCATTTTCAGGAACTGTGAATTAAATGTTGAACAAATGTCAGGGAAGGTCTTTTTCAGAACTCATCTTAGGACATTTCATCTACATCCATATCTGGTAATAAAGCAGTCCAGCTGGGTACCCGACTGAGCCTGTGTCTGGGGAGAATTTGCCTTCAATTTTTCATAGAAGAAGGATGAAGGGAGAGCTTTGTTCTGCAGAGTAAACATGGCTTTGAATCTGTACCTGGGTCTTTCAGGCTAAAGTAAGCATTCTCAGGGAAGGAGGGGGAAAGGATATTAATGAAAATAATGGATTCAAACATCAGGATAATAAACTGGCCTGCAATGTTGATTTCAGCAGGGCTCCTTAAATATTTGGATTTCAAGAAATTCTTTGAAAACCCTTTCCCCATAACAATGAAAATATGAAAACATATGTCCCCCAAGTGTAAACAAAATCCAAGAGGTTTATACAGCCCCTAACATTCATCCTGTGATTCATAGGTAAAAGCCCCCATTTAGATGCTTTCGTAGTAACTGGTGACTCTTCTTTTGTAACCCTCTCTACACTGTTATAATGGGTTCATTGCCTGTCTTTCTTGGTGATCTAGAACCTCCCTGAAGGCAGGAGCCACATAGATCCTCATTGCTAGACCCCAGTATATACAGCAAGCCTGAGACACAGTAGAGCTCAATAAATATTTATGAAATTATGAAGCAGAATTCTCATCTACTGAATGTTTAATGTTCTGGTCCAAGTCTAAAAATGCTAAGTAAAAAAGAATGGAGAAAAATTTCTAAAATTAAGAGAACACTGTTGCCAGGCCTCCAGTGTGCATGACTAATAAACCTTTCATTGTGTATGATTCACTTCATGATAATGGATATATGGAAAACATCAGTTGTGTTTGACTCATTTAGTGCTCTAAATCAGTGCTGCTCCAACTTTTGCCCACACAGGAGTCACCTGGAGGGACTGTGAAAACTCAGATTGCTAGACTCCATCCCACTGATTCTGATAATTCTGGAGGACTGGCTTGGGAACTGAAATTCTGCACTTTTAATAACCTCCAGGTGATGCTAACCTAAGGCGGTTGTTGGTCCATGGACCACTCTGAGGAGCAAGATTCTAAAAAGCTTGTGAAGGGATTCTAATGATCTCATTTTCCGTCTAAGGACTCCTGAAAGTCAGATCAGTCCCACGTAAACAGCAGAGCTCAAATCTTGAAGGCAGGTTTTTGGACCCGGTTTCCGTTTCTGTGCTGTTACATTACCATGCTGCTGCAGGCACAAGCCAGAATAACATCCTTATCACGTTGTGCTTCGTATTCCTCATGGGATGTTCCTTCAGGAGACATGACCACAAAGTAATTAAGTTCTTCATTTGTTTTATTATATAAGTACTTTCATAACAGCATTAATCAAGGTTTTCAGGAAGAAAAGTCTCTTCTAATCCCTTCATTTTATCAGAGGTTTCTTTTTGCAATTTTGTCATGAGCATGCTAATTTTAAATAGCTGTCGTCATGGTGAATGTAAAATTTGTGTTCAGTTTTTACTGGGCAGATTAAGCATTTTTATTGTTACATTGTTTGTATTTTCTTAGTGATGGTGAACTGAATATAATAAAATGCATATGGGCAACTGAGTGTCATTCCTCAAATGTAATCATCATGAGAGGCTTTAAATGTATTCCATTCAAGGCAGTTCATCAAATATACTTGGAATGATTCTTTTGAAAACATTCTCTGAACTAGTTTTTTTTAATTTTTTTTAAATCAAAATATTATTGCTTTACAATGTTAAGTGATTCAGTTATAAAATTGAATATATATATGTATTCTTTTATAAATATTGTTTCCATTATGGTTTATCACAAGACACTGAATATAGTTCCCTGTCCTATATGGTAGGACCTTGTTGCTTATGCATTCCATGCATAGTAGCTTACATCTGCTCACCCCACATTCCCATTCTACCCCTCTCCCAACCCCCCCTCCCTTGGCAACCACAAGTCTTCTCTGAAGTAGTTTTGAGAGATTTAAGAAAAGGAGGTTCAGGTCTTACGTCTAGATCTTTAATCCATTTTGAGTTTATCTTTGTGTGTGGTGTTAGAAAGTGATCTAGTTTCATTCTTTTACAAGTGGTTGACCAGTTTTCCCAGCACCACTAGTTAAAGAGATTGTCTTTACTCCATTGTATATTCTTGCATCCTTTGTCCAAGATAAGGTGTCCATAGGTGTGTGGATTTATCTCTGGGCTTTCTATTTTGTTCCATTGATCTATATTTCTGTCTTTTGTGCCAGTACCATACTGTCTTGATGACTGTGGCTTTGTAGTAGAGCCTGAAGTCAGGCAAGTTGATTCCTCCAGTTCCATTCTTCTTTCTCAAGATTGCTTTGCCTATTTGAGGTTTTTTGTATTTCCATAAAAATCTTGAAATTATTTGTTCTAGCTCTGTGAAAAGTACCGCTGGTAGCTTGATAGGGATTGCTTTGGGTAGTATACTCATTTTCACTATATTGATTCTTCCAATCCATGAACATGGTATATTTCTCCATCTATTAGTGTCCTCTTTGATTTCTTTCATCAGTGTTTTATAGTTTTCTATGTATAGGTCTTTAGTTTCTTTAGGTACATATATGTTGGTGGGAATGTGAACTAGTACAGCCGCTATGGAAAACAGTGTGGAGATTCCTTTAAAAGTTGCAAATAGAACTGCCATATGACCCAGCAATCCCACTGCTGGGCATACACACAGAGGAAACCAGAAGTGAAAGGGACACATGTACCCCAATGTTCATTGCAGCACTGTTTATAATAGCCAGGACATGGAAACAACCTAGATGTCCATCAGCAGGTGAATGGATAAGAAAGCTGTGGTACATATACACAATGGAGTATTACTCAGCCATTAAAAAGAATACATTTGAATCAGTTCTAATGAGATGGATGAAACTGGAGCCGATTATACAGAGTGAAGTAAGCCAGAAAGAAAAACACCAATACAGTATACTAACACATATATATGGAATTTAGAAAGATGGTAATGATGACCCTGTATGGGAGATAGCAAAAGAGACACAGATGTGTAGAGCAGACTTTGGACTCTGAGGGAGAGGGAGAGGGTGGGATGATCTGGGAGAATAGCACTGAAACATGTATACTATCATGTAAGGAACAAATCGCCAGTCTATGTTCGATACAGGATACAGGATGCTTGGGGCTGGTGCACGGGGATGATCCAGAGAGATGATATAGGGTGGGATGTGGGAGGGGGGTTTAGGAATGGGAACTCATGTACACCCGTGGTGGATTCATGTCAATGTATGGCAAAACCAATACAGTATTGTAAAGTAAAATAAAATAAGAAAAACTGGAAAAAAAAAAAAGAAGAAGAAGAAGAGAAGGTTCATTCAATCTTGATCTGGTTACCCAGCACTATACCTTGCTGTTAACCTTACTTGACTCTGTAAGACTTCTCCCACTTCCACTTTCTTTCTGGTTTACTTCACTCTATATAATTGGCTCCAGTTTCATCCATCTCATTAGAACTGATTCAAATGTATTCTTTTTAATGGCTGAGTAATACTCCATTGTGTATATGTACCACAGCTTTCTTATCCATGTGTCTTTAAAGGATTAATACTGGGAGATGTGAAGAAGACTTACAGGTCCTGGTGATGGAGGCTGACTATTTTGTGATGCTATTCAATTCCTGCTGCTGCTGCTGCTGCTGCTGCTGCTGCTAAGCCGCTTCAGTCGTGTCCAACTCTGTGCAACCCCATAGATGGCAGCCCACCTGGCTCCCCCGTCCCTGGGATTCTCCAGGCAAGAACATTGGAGTGGGTTGCCATTTCCTTCTCCAATGCATGAAAGTGAAAAGTGAAAGTGAAGCCGCCCAGTTGTGTCTGACTCGTAGTGACTCCTAAAATGACCTAAAATTCCTATAAAAACATACTTCCTTCTCAGTAGACTAGTCTTAACTTTTTGCAGTGGCAACCCACTCCAGTACTCTTGCCTAGAGAATCCCATGGACAGAGGAGCCTGCTGGGCTACAGTCCACATGGTCGCAAAGAGTCAGACACGACTGAGCGACTTCACTTCTAATAAATATAAGTTCAGCAGATCTTGTGATGTTACAACAGTCAAACCAATTCAGTACAGGAATATGAATAGAAGAAGCAATAATGAATGGGAAAAGAATTTCAAGCTGGATATAAATTCAATATTTTAAAATAATAAGATATTTCAATCAATGTGAATTAATGGATCTTTCAATGTATGAAATTGAGACAAACCAGTTAGGGTTTGTCTCAATTTGAAAAGCATAATTAAGTGAATCTGTATCTAAATTGTTGCATCAAAAAAAGAAAAAATCCAGAGGAAAGACTGAAGTATTTAAATAAAACTAGGGGCTTCCCAGGTGGCGCCAGTAGTAAAGAACTTGCCTGCCAATGCAGGAGACATAAGAGACATGGGTTCAGTCCCTGGGTTGGGAAGATCCCCTGGAGAAGGGAATGGCAACCCACTCCAGTAATTCTGCCTGGAGAATCTCATGGACAGAGGAGTTTAGCGGACTACAGTCCATAGGGTCACAAAGAGTCAGACGTGACTGAAGCAACTAAGTACACACAGCATGCAGCCTATAAAAGTACCCATGGAAAATACAGAAGACTGATAAATTTGACTACGTAAAGTGCCAAGATTCCATATCATAAACAAAAGTCAAAAGAAAAATGTTTCTCCTGGAAAAATATTCTTAGCAAATAAAAATAAAGGATAGTTTCCTTAATTTATGAAGTACTTTTTCAAATAAATAATGAAAGACCAGAATTATAACAGAAAAATATATATAATATTTAACCAGAAAACAGAACTTGAGCAGTTGATAGACATGTAAAAAGTTGTACAACACCATTCCCATTAAGAAAATGTACACTGAAACAAAAGTGAGATGTTGAGAGATTTTTCACTTATCAGATTGGAAGCTACCAAAGGATTTAATAAATTATATTATTGACAATGGTTAATAATAGGTAGTCTCATATACTCTGATAAGTTGATCACTGCAACTTCATTAGATATCAACATAAAGAATAAAAATCTATCACAAAATAAAATGTACATACCCTTAAAACCAAGAACGTATGCCACAATTACACTTACAGATGGGCACTGATATATTCATATCAATATATCCATTATAAAAATGACCTGTAACCATTTAAAAAAATAAGAAGCAGCCTAGACCTATAAGCAGGAGAATGGCTACATAAATTATGAAACATCCATTCAATAGACTGTAGATAATTACGAAAAATGAAGTAGAGCTTTGTGTGCTGACAAGGAAAATTTCCTCAAGAGATATATTGTCAAATTAAAAAAGAAGAGAAAAGAAAGGCAAATTATAGAATAGCATATAGAGTGTATATAGTTTGCTTCTGTCTTTTTTTAAAAATGAATGCTCAGTTTAAAAATGGTGTCTAATATTTAATTGTGCCCAGAAGTAAGTATGTATCTCGCTAAAAAATTAAAGATAAAATGTGGTAATGGATATAGCAACCTATGGGACATGCCATTACCAAACACCCTAACCCTTAGTAGTTTAAAACAACAAGGCTTCTCTTGCCACAAGAAAAATGAAAAAAGTTCATACCTTTTCGTGTTTGGTAGTATTTCATTGTATGAATGTACTACAGTGTGTTTGCCCAGTCATACATTTGTGGACATTGGTATTATTTCCACTTTTTGGCTACTACAAGTGAAGCTGCTATAAATATGTACAAGTTAGGAGCATGAAAAGACAAGACATGCATGAAGAGAAAATAATTGCAGAATATCCGAAAAAGAGATTTTTGTATTTTGTACAAAAATGTATATCATATGCAGAATATACAAAGGACCCTCAAAACGCCCCCTCCAGATGGCGTGATGGTCATTATGTCACGGAAGTCTCAGGACTGCAGTTGAAGAGGAAAGACCCAGTGTTTAAGAACTTAGCTGAATTCCACTTGTACACCATTCTCAAGTCACATGGCTAAGCAGCAGCACCAGTGTGGGTCCAAATAAAGACACGGAAGCCAGGAGGCAACATTCGTTGGGAGCTGTGACTGTAGAAACTGCTAAAGGATATGTTCAATCACCCTCATTTTACCTGTGAAGAGATTGAGTCTTAGAAAGAATCACGTGACAGGTCTAGAGGAGCAGAGGAGAAAGTTCCCTCCTGTTCCCAGACTCCAGAAGCGAGGTTCTGAGGAACACTCTATGGAGGATACCACAGTTGTTCCTGCCTCAAATCATTTTCTGCATTGTCTTCTGATCTTTAATATTAACTTCAGTTTTCCTTATGCCACCATTTTAAACTAACTGGTTTCAAAGCACTTCCAATTTCTGCTTCCTCTCACGTCTGTCAGTCCAGTTAGTCTTCTGGCTGAGGATTTTTGGATGAGCACTGCCTTCCTCAACTCTACATTGAAATGCCTCCCAGAATGTCTTCTCACCTCGTCACTGCCTCTTGGAATCCCAGAAATACTCAAAGTCTAGTCTGCATATCACACCTTCTACTCAGCTTTCTTCATTCACCTGAAGTAAAACTGGTTGCTGCTAATGACTTCACACTTTATCTTAACACCTTTATCACATACTGCAATATTTAGGTATGCGGCTTCTATGTGGCTTCCAGACTGCAAGCTTGCAGTAATACAGCTCTGTAGGCACCATTCTGCAGACCATAGCAAATGTGAGATGTTGACTGAATAAGGAAGATTGCCTTTTTAATATAATTTTTGTTTCCTCTTTAAATACCTTATAATAATGCTTCTCACACTTTAGTGAGCATGAGAATTACCCAGGGATATTTTTAAATGGTTGTTAATTTGTAATTCATAGGTCTACCTTAGGGTCCAGGATTCTGCACATTTGGAAAGCTTCCAAGTGATACTGATGCTTCTTCTCCTCAGGGGACCATACACTGAGGAGCAATACCCAGGAAGACACAATTCTGGGGGCCCTGCATTTAAAATAATAGAGCAAGGGTTTTGTAGAACAAAACACTACTTATAAAACAACAACAAAATAAACTCAGAGTATCCAGAATAATTTGATGAATTTCTTATCACCAATTTCAAGTCAATGTATTTGACCTTTGAATCCTCCACCTATCCTGGTTTCTATTTCAATTTGTTAAACTGAAGTAAAAATTAATAATCTAATCTGGGATGTATCTGTAACTTTACATTTTCTCAGTTTATTGGAGAAAACTTCATAGGTGCTTCTGTCCCCCAAAATCTTCCTTAAATTTGCCTCGGCCTCAGTCTTGTTCTGTTCTCATCCATATCCAACCACAACAAATGTGATCACATTAAAATACAAATTTGGCTCTTCCAAATGAAAATCATACATGGGTGAAGTCTAACTGTGTAAGTGGCTCATATGACCCTTGCCTACCTCTCCAGGTCTTTACAGAATCCAAATATAACATATGAGATAGTTTAGGTTTATATTCAATAAACATCTACATACCCCCATCCAGTGAAGGCAGAGTATATTCCCCCAAGTCATTCCTTTGGGCTTTGCTATGTAACTTGCTTTGGCCAATAAGATATTAGTGCTCATAACACAGGCAGGGACTTTAAATTTGCATGGGTAGTTTGACTTGATTTTTTGCTCCATTGGTCTATCAGGAGAACATGCCTGGCTAACTCATTCCCCTTCTGCATGACCCTCAGAATAAAGACCTTGAAGAATCCATGAATCTAATCCACACCGTGTATCTATACCCAGTTTAACCACAGCTTGAAACTGAGCTATCCTTTTGAACTCATGTAAGTCAGTCAAACTGTAGTCAGTCTGTAGATGAAGCATGAGAATAAATGCTTATGGTAGAAAGTCATTAAATTTTGAGGTGACTCATGTTACACAGCATTTTATAGAAATAGCTGACTGATCCATCACAAATCTTTTGATTCCTCTTGTTTTCCAGTTTCCTTTTCTTCTCTGGACTTTTGCACAAATTGCACCTTTGGTCTGAGTCATTCTCTTCCTCATCATTCCTCCTGGTTTGGCTGTCCACTAACATACCTTCATGGTGCCATTGTGAAAGCTTCAGTCTGTGAGAAGACTTCTGGGCTATCAAGTTTGGGTAGCAAACCATCCTACACAGTTTATCATCATCATGTATTTGCCTAATGGTGTTTCTTATCAACTAAAACTGCATAATAAACTTTCTTTCTCTCCCACTTAACTTTACACTATCAGAATTTAGGAAGAATATGGACCTAACTTTGGAGCCCCAGTACCTAACACTGTGCTGGAACATTTTGGAACTCTTGATGAAATTATTGAAATTCAGTTCAGTTTAGTTCAGTTCAGTTCAGTCACTCAGTCGTGTCCGACTCTTTGCGACCCCATGAATTGCAGCACGCCAGGCCTCCCTGTCCATCACCAACTCCCGGAGTTCACTCAAACTCACGTCCATTGAGTTGGTGATGCCATCCAGCCATCTCATCCTCTGTCAGGTTAGTAACTGCTAATAGAGAGGAGAGCTGTTTGAGCTTAAACACTCACACAGCAGAAAAACAGTCAAAGATTAAGTGATGGGTTTGAATAATTCCACACCATATGCCTTATACTTTAACGTGAGCTGAGAAGGAAGTGAGCTATCAGTTACCCTACAGAAAACATGCTGGGTGCATCAGAGATGCTCATATTTTATGACTGTTGAGAGGAGACTTTTGAACAATGAGGTTCATGGAGACAAGAGTTAATTTAATTTCTGTCAAAAGATGGTAAGATGAGAATACAAGTGTGTCCAGGAGGAGAGTCGGTGACACCTTTGGAGGAGATAGCAATGCATTTAAGTATCCCAGATGTGGTTGAGAGAATCTTCACTTTAGATAAATATTAACCATATACTGGGACTTGCACCGTTATGTAACTACATGGTTTTGACAAGGATCTTGGACATTTTGTCTCTTCAAATTTTAGACCTGTTCTTTGTGTTAGATTTTTTTCTCTTAAGTCCTTTGGAACTCTAGTCATACCCATGAAACATGCCATATAACCAATAAGTGAGAAAACCTTAAGCTGTCTATCTTTTTTTTTTTTAAGTCAATGTTACAAAAGACAAAGACTGAACAGCTGTTTCAGATTAAGATCTAAAGAGAAATAAAACTTAAAATTGCATGTGATGCCTAACTAGATCTTACACAGAAAAATGCAAATATTTTATGAATGATATCATTAGCAGAACTGTTTAAAGCAGTTATGGATTGTAGATCATATGGAAATATTATATCTAATGTTAAATGTCCTTGTTTTGGTAACTGTTTAGTAATGTTAGAAACCACCCTGATTGTAAGAAATGTACATGCAAGTACTAGGGAAGAAAGGAGTGCGTTGTACCCATGTTCGGAAAAAGAGAAGAGAATGGTAAATGTAGCAAAATATTAAAAACTGATGAATGTGGTAAAGAGTGCATAACATTTCTTTGTACTATCCTTGTACATTATCTGGAAATTTAAGATTATGACAAAAATTTTTAAAAATTTAAACAATCAAGTGATAGGGTTTGTTACCAGGTCTCTCAGGGCCAATTCTAGTGGGCTTTCTGCATTTAGAAATCTCTTCACCACAAGGGGGTGCTAAACCCTGTGTTCAAAAACAACTCCAAACTCCCGGACTTTCACATCAAGATCTGCCATTAATTCAGTAATCCCGTGTCTGCTCCATTACTGGCACAGTGATTAATCTCACTGAGGAGAAGCACTGCAAGACAGTTGCTGTGGATCTCAGAGTTTATATTGAAGCCACGGAGACTAGATCCCGAGAAGCAGCAGCTCCAGAGTTTCTGTATGATGGAGTTCAGGGCCCACACTCTGGCTGGAGAAGCAGCGGGGGCCTGGTGTTGAATTGGGGCCACATGCACTGTTGTTGCTTGTAATGGGTGGTTTTTCAGGAGGACCTTTGGAGGTAATAGGATAATCAGGGGGAGAAAGCCCCTGCAGACCACTTCTTGGTGCTGCTTCTGGCTCATACATCCGACTGGATGTTATTTCCTTTGCTCGGATATTATCACAAGGCCCAGAAAAAAGAGCAGATGTGCATGATGCTGAGAGTTAAGAACAAGCTGAGACCGTCTGACACGGCGTTATCATCTCAGAAGTGATTTCATAAAATGAAACCACAGAACGAAACACTGCTCCTAAATGAACAATAAAATATCAAATAACCTTAGCTCTCATTTTTTATATATGCAAACACCCCCACCAAAGAAGACTCTAAAAGCTACATGCAAATCTGTCCGTGAGTGATTTGCTTTTTGTGAAACTGATCTGAAAAATTGTTTAGCTCTCAACCTTAACTGTTGACTTTCTCTAGGGCTTTTCTACAAATAAACATTTTCCTTTATAGCACTTGGCCTGTAATGTTTAAGGATGCATTAAGTATTAACATAAAAAGTTCTACATTGCCTTTATATATCATTCATTTTATTTTTCTTTCAGATGGATGATTTATTTATCAAAACCCATTCTGGTGGCTATGTCAGCTCCATATCCCTTTAGCCTTCCAGGAGGTAATCAGCAGAAACATTAAACATTTCCCACTTAAACATCTGGGAGCTTCTGCCTAAAGGCTTTCTCCTGCAGCTGGCATAGAGTGAGGGATAAACCAGAAGTGCTGAAACGTTAATGTTCCCTGTAAGAAACATCAGCCAATGAGAGTTGAGAGCTGGCAATAAATATTCCAGCTTCCCTTTGCCCTCAGTGGGATTGTTCTGAGGCTGGCCTCCCATCCTCTCTCAGAAGGTTCACAGTCACTTTGAGTTCCGACTGTACCCAGTGGTAACCTCAGTGACATGGCCTTTTTGGCCACCTTCCCTTTGCTTTCTGTATCTCCCTATTCCTTCCCTGTGTTTCCTGCAGTACAGCCAAAGAAGTGACTTGAGCTGAAGTTTTTGTCTCTGGGTATTCAAACCAAGACACTTCTTTGCCTAAGGCACTAGTCTACACCTGGGGAGATGGTGGTAACAAGGCCAAAAAAAAAGTTCTCCTCTTATGGAGCTTACCCTTCTTGTGGAAGCAGCAGATATGAACCAAGCAAAATTCAATGACAGAATATATCAGCACTACTGCAGAGTACATAAGCAAAACAGAATAATGGGCTGGATCATGGCATAGTGAGCCTCTTGGAAGGCATATTTGAACAAAACTAGAAAATGGAAAATGGGTGAAATTTTCCAAGGTCTTCAGGAAAGCAGATCAGTCAGAGAATCTAGATAGAGCCAAACCCTGGGGCAGCAAGTGAGGCAAGCCATGGAGCAGAAGGAAGGTCAGTTTGACTGGAGAGTAGAAAACAAGGAAGAAAATTATATGAGTTTTAAGACAGAAACACTAGAACCAAAGATACATGGTGAAACTTTAATATTATATATTTACATTTTGGTCAGTTTGTACATTTCTGCAGATAGTACAATGTTAACTCACTGCTACTGCTACTGCTAAGTCACTTCAGTCATGTCCGACTCTGTGCAAACCCATAGACGGCAGCCCACCAGGCTCCCCCGTCTCTGGGATTCTCCAGGCAAGAACACTGGAGTGGGTTGCCATTTCCTTCTCCAATGCATGAAAGTGAAAAGTGAAAGTGAAGTCTCTCAGTCATGTCCGACTCGTAGCGACCCCAAGGACTGCAGCCCACCAGACTCCTCCATCCATGGGATTTTCCAGGCAAGAGTATGGGAGTGGGGTGCCATTGCTTTCTTCTGGGGAATATATATTCACTCATTCAGTAAATGTTTACTGAACATTTACCAGACACAGGTACCGTGTTAGAAACGTAGGGAATGGAACTAAGCAAACTCTTGAATCGCTGTTCTCATGGAGCAGACTTTCTGAGGAATGGGGCAGCATAAAAACCCTTTCCTTCCATTTGTTTTAAGTGACCATTATGAACCATAATCCTTTAAATCATCTTTTGCTATGTGTGTGTTCAATTGCTCAGTTGTGTCCAACTCTTTGTGACCCCATGGACTATAGCCCTCCAGCCTTCTCTGTCCAGGGAATTTTCGAGGCAAGAATACTGGAGTGGGTTGCCATTTCCTACTCCAGGGAATTTTGCTAACCCAGGTGGCACAGTCTGGGAAGCCCAGTGAAACTTGGCTCAATTTCATAACTTTTCTATCAAGTTTCAATTACAAGAACTAAATGCAATCCTATTTAATACTTTACATTTATAACCTATCTAAAGTTCTCTCCTTGCACAAACTCTTCTAGATTCTAATTCTCCCAGTGGAAAAAGAAAAAGAAAAAGGCGGTGTCTTTACTGACCAGATACAGTTATTATAATTATAGGTAAGGACATGGCTCTGTTCTTGCTTTCAGTGGATCTGTTTCTATCTGACATAGATTTGTTTCCATCCTTCAGTAGATATCTGTGGTTTTCCTAAGGTTTTCCTTTGCCCTGTGTCTTCTATAGAATATTCTTAGGGAGAGGCAGCTGAGTCTCCCATCTGGCCCTGCCAGAGGTCCATGAGCTCAACCTTTTTTTCATGTCAGGGATCCCAGAACTCATCCAGGAGCCTCACAACTCCTGAACTCTATTAACCATGATCCTACACCTGGAATCACTGGGACTGTTAAAATCCTCATCATCGCTCTTCAAGAGTTACAAGAAACAATACTATTACACAATGTTTTCCAAGCCTGCTGCTCGGACCACTTGAGAGGAATCCTGCTTTCAGAATATAACTGGACCACAAGAAGACACCAGACCCTACATTCAGAGACAATTCCTAACTCCAGGGAGCCCATGTCAAGAAATTCCATGAACTGTGGCAACAGTCTCTACTCCAATCATTAAGTCTCTGCAGATTCTATACCTTGGAAAGTGCCCATCCCAAGTTGATGCCCGCCTTCCTTTCTTATAGGAGCCTAAGATTTCCCAAGTTGTCTTCTCTTGGAAGGCCACAAAACTTGGCTTCAGAAGATAAAGGCCGCAGAACTTGGCTTCAGGAGATGACACCCTTTTCCTCTTAGCCATGGTGGAAGAATCGCATAGCCATGCCATTGGTGCCCGGATGTATTCCCTCAGCTGTCACCATGGACAAGCCACAACATCCCACTATAGCAGCTGTGACTCAGCTGAGACCACTCATCCTTGTGCTGAGAATCAACATGTAAAAGAGTTGATACATAAATACCGCAGCTTCCACACCCCTCAGGTGGGACAGCTCTGAGGTATGTTCTACACTGACTTCTCGTCAAGGCTGAAATCCAATTGTTTTCAGTAGCAACTTGCTCCATCACACACTTTTCACTGGATTTCCTTTCTTTTCTTACTCCCTCATGCCCTTTTGGGGTTTCCTAGAATCACACCCCCCTGCCCCCCGCCAATTGCTTCCATTCAGAATCTGCTTCAAGAGAAACCCAAACCAAGGTGAGAAGAAAAATTCTTCTATCACAAACCCAGTCCTTTCAAAATAAGACCAATGGAATACTGCATTTATTTATGCATCTCAGCTTCGGTAATTACCTACAATTATGGCTCATTGGGAAAACTTGTGCTCAATATTAGGTACATTTATGTATATTCACACCAGCATTGGCATTTATAAATTTCTGTAGACATATACATATGTATCACATAATCTGGACACAGGTCAAAATAAAGTATCTTGTAGCTCTTCATTCTCAGAGCCTCACAAATATTTTCCAGTACCGTCTTTGCATCCTGCAGACTCATCTGTAACAGGGCCTTTGGAACTTGTCATGCTCAATGACTCTTCCAGTAGAAGTTTCTTCAGCTCTATGAAAGTTCTGAAACTACTATCACACAGGGTAGAACACCAAAATATCCCTTGCCTGAAACATTCCTCCAAGGTTCAATGAGCAGAAGAACTAGGGAAAAGAAGAGTTCGAGGTGTCATCCCTCCAGCTTTTGTGACTCAGCAAAACCAACCATATGGACCAGTGGATGGATGGGTGATCTTTAAAATGTTTCTGACATTAGGAATGGGTAAACAAATGCTTTCTGTGCCTTGGTTTTCATGTCAGACTCAGTCTTAATCATTAACTTCACAGTGTATCAGTGTGAGGTATGGCACCAATTTAAAGACTTAGTTTAAAGAATTACATCAGAAAGAAAACAGACATATACCAGAATCTTATTTTGCAGCCCCCTTTTGGCCCATCAGGATGCCAGTAGCAAAGACTAAGCTGTGTTACATGTGTTCCCAACCTTGAAAGGAAATTCATAAGAGTATCAGTGCCAGTTTTGTCCTTACCTAAAAAGACAAAGCCAAAAACACTCTTGATTTAATTGAGAAGCCCCAGGATGGCGGGCATCTGTTCATCTCAAGATCAACTTCATCTTCAACTTCATTCTCACAAATTGATTACTTTTTCTTGCCCATGAAGAGCCTTGGCATATGATCAGTGTTTCTGACTCTCAAAGTTGTTCATATTCATAGTGATTTTTTTTTTTTCAGTCAGTCTCGCGGACACTGAAAGTTATCCACAGAATCTTCTCTGCTCCTGGTATAAAGTGGACATGTGTCAAAATCCTTCCTTATTTCCAGAATCATAGCCCACAGTCATATCATCTTGTACCGAGTGGATTTCATACTTAACCCTTTTTCTAATGGAAATTTCCAAGACTTATTTGCTTCACAGCAAGTGTCTTTGCTTCTGGACTGTGTATTTAACTAAACAAACAAGCAACTGTGATTCGACTGTCAGGGAGAGGGGAATTTTCCCCTCTCTCTTTCTTAAGTTCCTGTGGCTGAACTAATAAAAAACTGACACAAGACAGATTAACAGGAGGAAAAGAAACCAATTTTAATCATTTGCCTGGAGGTCTCAAAGAAGTAGGACCTCAGAAGGGGCCAAAGCAGGCATCTTGTATATTACTTAGACAAAGAATGATAAATTTGTGAGGAAATGACAGGACAAAGAAGCTTAGGTTTGGGGAGCTTAATTAGTGAAGAATCTAAACAGAGTTTGGTCTTGGGTAGCAAATTAAAGTACTGAGATTTGTTTACAGAGGCTTCTCAGTCCTGAATTCCTTATCTTTGGTGATAAGGGGGCCTTTCTACCTCTGGATGCAAGGAGAATACCTTTCCCTCCTTCACAGCAGAGATTTATTTCCCACTTTCAGGGAGCTAGAAAAGAGGGTCAGTGCGTCGTCTTTGTGTTGGCCATTTCTTAAGTGACTTTGAAAGTGAAGTGAAAGTGAAAGTCGCTGAGTCGAGTCTCTTTGTGATTCCACGGACTATCCAGTCCATGGAATTCTCTAGGCCAGAATACTGGAGTGGGTAGCCTTTCCCTTCTCCAGGGGATCTTCCTGACCCAGGAATCAAACCAGGGTCTCCTGCATTGCAGGTGGATTCTTTACCAACTGAGCTATCAAGGAAGTGACTTTAGTTCAAGATAAACCACTTTTATTTTAGCAGTCACTTAATGTTCTCCAACAAGCAGGTGCGGGGTTCACTAGGACTTCATGCCTGATCTTTTCACATTTTTCAATGCCAGGAATCAGAACAAAACCAAAATCTCTTTATCTTCAATCTACTGCTGTTGGGAAAGATTGAGGGCAAGAGGGGAAGGGGTGACAGAGGATGAGATGGTTGGATGACTTCATCAACTCAATGGACTTGAGTTTGAACAACCTCCGTGAAGGACAGGGAATCCTGGCGTGATGCAGTCCGTGGTGTTCCAAAGAGTCGGACATCACTGAGTGACTGAACAACAAAAACTGCTGCTGACAGAAATATTTCTGTCTCAGGCTTTTTTGAAACTTTTTATTTTATATTGGAAAATGTTAGTCACTAAGTCTTGTCCAACTCTGTGCAGCCCCATGGACAGTAGCCCACCAGGCTCCTCTGTCCATGGAATTCTCCAGGAAAGAATACTGGAGTGGGTTGCCATTATATTGGAGTATAGTCAATTAACAATGTTATGATAGTTTCAGGTGGACAGCAAAGGGATTCAGCCATACATGTACGTGTATCCATTTTCCCTCAGAATCCCCTCCCATCCAGGCTGCTACATAACATTGAGCAGAGCCTGTCCTCCACAGTAGGTCCTTGTTGGTTAACCATTTTAAAGATAGTATTGTGTGCATGACTTTCCCAAACTCCCTAACTTTTCCATTCCTCTTCATCCTTCCCCGTGGCAACCATAATTTTCTTTTCTGTGAATCTGATCCTTTCTTTTGGGAAGGGATGGGAGGGAATGTCTCAGGATGACAGAGAAGAATAGAGGAGCAAGACTGAGTATGCATCTGTGTGAAATTCACCATTTGTCCCGCCTGCATCTAGCAAGCAACAGGTATGTGATGTACTTTACTCATGACCGCAGCGTGTCTGTGTTTTTTCTCCTCCTATATGCTTTCCAAACTTACACTGAAAGGATTCATCCAGTCCTCTTGTTCAGATGGCTCAGGGTCGTGTTTCTTCTGCTTACCCTGTGTTTGTGGGCTCTATAGTATTTCTATAATTATGTAACAATAGTGTTGTACTGTAATCTATCACATAGGTCTATACATATGCAAAATTTTGGGCAGTTTTTTAAAGAAATATATCCCATTTGCATAGGCACAGTAAAGTTGTATCTTATAGACTATAGGCAATAAAGCTAACAATAAACCTTATTTAACACACAATCACACATCAATATGTCATTGAGACACGATTAGTGCTGCCTGTCCTGGGCTCCAGCACTTCTGAGGAAAGAGAAAGAATGAGAGATGAGAACTACTGTTTCAACCAAGGGTCATGGCCATTATGTTTTGCTTTGGTTTTTATTATTGGAATATAATTGCTTTACAATGTTGTGTTAGTTTCTGCTGTACAACAATAAGCCATATGGGTTCATAAGTACCATTTTTCTAGATGCCATATAAATGCATTAATATATGATATTCATTTTTCTCTTTCTAACTTACTTCACTCTGTGTGACAGGCTCTAGGTTCATCCCCATCACTACAACGGATGCAGTTTCATTGCTTTTTATGGCTGAGTAATATTCCATTCTATGTATGCAGCACAACATTTTTATTCATTCATCTGTCATCAGACATTTAGGCTGTTTCCATGCCCTGGATATTTTAAATAGTGGAGCAGTGAGCATTTGGGTACAGGTGTCTTTTTGAGTTATGGTTTTTGAGTGGCTTATTTCCAATAGCCCAGGTAAAAGACAGTTAGGATCAAAATACCTCACAGGTTCCTAGATGCTTAATTCAGAGAAAAATATCCTATAGATCTTCTACTACAGGGACTTCACAAGTACAGATTCCAGAAATAGTAAAGCTTGAAACTTTCAATGAGGAAGCAAAGAGGCAAGCAAAACCTCAGACTCAATTATCAATCAGATGGGGAAATATTAATATTTAGGGAGGCAGTAGAAGAAAAGAAGCTCATACTTCATTTCTCAGTCCTCAGGGAGGCCTTGACCTGAAAAGCCCCTTGCTCTCTGTGACCCATGCTCTCCAGTTGACCCGTGCCCCTAAGCTTGAACCCTTCATTCCAGGGCCCCTCAGATGATTTCCCCTGCTTTTTGGATGACTTGCCCATGTCCTGTCTCTGCTTCCCCAAGTCCCCATGTTCCTGATTCAAGAATGAGAGGTATGCTTTACTGCATGTTCTACACACAGCTTCACACTGTTCCCATGGCGCCATAGTCATCACCACCGATGCCAGTCTCCCTGCTCTCAGACCACCACACCTGGCTCCTCCTGAGAGCAGCGTCTGGAGAAAGGAGGGTTACAGCCCTGAGAACAAGCAGGAAGAGACTTGTTATCCCAGCTGTGTCTTTCTCAAGACTTGACCCAGGCAACACGATCACGGAGCCCAGAAGCAGCCCTTGACTAGAAACACCAGGCTGTGAAAGTGGGGAAAAGTTAGTTATTTGTTTTCACTCAAGTTGATACTGTTCTTCCCTCAAGGAAAAATGTTTTCCCTACTCTGAGCAGCCCAACCAGAAATTAGCTGTTCTGGATCCTATCAGACCATAAGTGGAATCCTCTGTGAGATGTCTAGCAAGCTATGGTTTGGCCTTGGGTTGTACATGGATGTCTTATCTGGAACTGTTAATAGTACACCCTCAGCCTGGAGAAGGCTACCTCGAAGACAGAGATGAAAGCAAAAGTGAAACTCAGTCGTGTCCGACTCTTCATGACCCCATGAACTAGAATTCTCCAGGCCAGAATACTGGAGTGGGTAGCCTTTCCTTTCTCCAGGGGATCTTCCCAACCCAGGGATCGAACCCAGGTCTCCCACACTGCAGGATTCTTTCCCAGCTGAGCCACCAGGGAAGCCCAAAGACAGAGATGACACCTGTAAAATCAGGACAAGGCCCAGGGAACTTGAAAGTGTTTGAAAGTAGCTTGAAAGTGCTTCTTGTATGGAGAAACAGAGGACACTCCTCCAGGGATGTTTAGGAGGAGGTGGTGGCCTAATTGCCAAGAATGTGTCACATGTAGCAAACAACCTCAGTTATTAAACAATTGATAGAGTTGAGTAGAGAGCGATGTGTGCACGCTAAGTCACTTCAGTGGTGTCTGACACTTTGCCATCCCGTGGACTGTAGCCCTCAAGTCCCCTGTGTACACGGGATTCTCCACGCCAAGAACACTGGAGTGGGTTGCCATGTCCTCCTCCAGGGGATCTTCCTGCCCCAGGGACTGAACCGTGGTTCTTATGTCTGCTATACTGATAGGTGGGTTCTTTGCCACTAGCGCCATCTGGAAGCCCAGGAGAGTGAAATGGAAGCTCCAGAAAGCCCGGGAACCTGGCCCTGGGTTGACCCCTCCTCTGGGTTGACAGCCGGAGGAGGCTGCAGGGCAGCAGCACCTCAGCCTTTGGTGGTGCCACCCTTCATGCTAGTCCAGGGCCCTCTGTCTGTCCTTCGTCCAAGAAGGAACTGTCCAGATCACAAGCCTAGAGCAGCTGGAAATTCCAAAACAGCAAATTGCTCCAGGGAGAAGGAACCACAGGAATGCCTCCCTGACAGCGCCCCTGGCTCACTGACAGATTGGCTTAGAGCAGCAGCCCCCAAACCTTTTACCACCCGGGACCATTTTCATGGAAGACAACGATTACACGAATGGAGGGGAGATGCTTTCGGAATGATTCAAGCACATTACATTTATTGTGCACTTTGTTTTTATTATTGTTACATCAGCTCCACCTCAGATGATCCCAGCAGAGGTTGGGGACCTCTGCTTACAGGACCACCCTCACACAAGCCCCAGACCTTTATCTCAGTGACAACTTCTGATCTGAGTCTGGGAATAGTTCAGGGGAATGAAGAAAATTAATGAAAGCTGTTCTTCCCATGGGATCATTCTTTCTCTTTGCTGAATAAATGAATGGAAAGCCTAGAGCTAATATTCATATGCTAAATTACTTTATAAGTCCTTATTGTGACATGTTAATTTGTACTTATTCTTATATTTTTCACATGAACTCATCTATAAATCAATCTTTCCATGCCCTACATTGACTTTATTTTACACACTTGGAACTACATTAAACTGTCTTTCCAGAGCAACTTGTCCATAAGTCAGATGCTACTCTGTCACGGTGTAACAGAATTTTATTGCAAAGACTGACAGTTCACAGAGGCAATGGTTATTTTAGGATCAAACCCCCAGCACACTAACCAGAATGTTCCTGGATTGATCAGTACAAGATTTACTGAAAAGTGGGCCACTGCTTCCCTTTCTTACAAGCAATTTCAGAGGAATCCCACTCCCCACTGTTCTGTGTTCTGACCAATATGTGTGTATATATGTGTGTGTGTGTCTGTGTGTGTGTATAAAACCTGCCAACATCTCTGGGTGAGAAGCCTCAGTGTTTCAGGATTAGAGAGTTATAGAAAATAAAAATTGAGTTCATTAAACATTTCCTCTGGTGTGTAAGGTCTGCTGTCAATCTGCCCTAAAGCAAAGAAGCAATATTTGTGGTAATATAGAATGTAAATACTAACACCCTCACCACAAACACACGTCTGAAGGGGCTGGAGCTGAACTGGGGTTATTGGTTGGATTGCCAGGAAAAGATTGCAACTCATCCCTCTGATTACATTCAAAAATCCCCCCTTGGAAAACGACGAGACTGCATGCCCCCATGACTTGACATCATTGCATCCTACATTCTGTTCCCTAGAGTCACTTCTTTCCTAAGGTTTGTTGGTAAGAAAATCTATACTTCTTTATAGAGGTCCACATTTTACTAAATGAATACATTTTCTTTGATGAAATACCTATGTTGTTTTCTAGATGGACAACTAAGTAAACATTCTGCAGCCTTCCTGGTGGTCCTTATTCTTTTATCCTGGCCATCTTTTCAAAATAAATGTCAAAAGTTGCAAACCACAGAGGCAGTATTTTCCTCACTGCTGAGGGGCATGACTTTTTTCTTTATAGCTGGCAAAGGTACCTTTTTGTGTAAGATTCTACAAAACGTTCACAAAAATTCCAGATCCAGAGGCTTCTGCTCCTCTTCCTGTAAAACGAAATGGGCTCAACTAGAATACACTTCAAGAGGTTTTTCAGATCTTTGAGTCTAAAGGTGATCTTTGGGAAGATAAAAAGTTACTCTCTCTTCCAGTCCATCATGCATTTTCTTGTGAATCAAACCCAAGATGGATAAAAATTCTTCAAAAGAATTTTATCCCACAACCTTATTAAGAAAACCTCACCAAATATCTTATCATGAACATTGCCCTGGTTTTGAGCCAAGGTTTTCTAGGCTTGGTTTCAGGCTACCTGTCTTTTTGTTAGGTCATTCGAGAGGGAGACAGGAAACCAAAGACTCAGTTTAGAACTTTCTCACAGACATGAAAACGCAAAATTTCAGAAAGATGAAGTGAATTTCTCAAGTCCACACAGCTGGGGAACAGCAAGGTTGGGACTTGTAACTCCACATCTACCCGATTCTTTTTTTCTCAGTATTTATTTGTTTATTTGATTCCATCAGGTCTTAGTTGTGGCACACAGAATCTTCATTATGGTGCGTGGACTTCTCTACTTTGGTGTGTGGACTCATCAGTTGCAATGAGAAGGTTTAGTTGTTCTGACACGTGAGGCCTTGGTTGCTCCTCGGCATGTGAAATATTAGTTCACTGGCCAGAGCTTGAACCCATGTCCCCTGCACTGGAAGGCAGGTTCTTAACCACTGGAACATCAGGCAGGTCCCTACTTGATTCTTAATGAATTATGTATTGAATCCCTGTCTCATTGTTGGCACTGTGCCTAGTGGTAGGGATCCTAGGTATTTAGAAGAAAAGATCCTGCCCTGAATCAGCGTTTAGGTGAAGAGACTTCGTAACAACAAAATGCTGGGCAGTGGCCACGGAGTGTCAGTGTCTTACAAGCCCACTGGAATCGGTGAGCCCAGGGGTCACTGTTGTACCAGACGGGGGCACCTCAGGTGGCCCGTAGGATCAGGGAAGACCTCTCAGAGGGGTGACATATGAGCCGAGTCCTGAAGGAAGAATAGGGTGTAAGGAGCTGAAGACAAGGACTCCAGGCAGAGAAGACGCAAGTCTGGGGGACCTTGCAAGCCCAGCAGAGGAAAGCAAAGCCAGCGGGGCCACCAGTGGTCCAGCATGCACAGTGCAGGGGGGTGGCGAGTTCCAGCCTGAGAAATAGACCTAGCCCAGCTCACGGTTGCCCTGCTTGTCAGATATGCTGACACACTTCTCGGCCCCCGGACGCCACCCCACTGCCCACAACTGCCACCTCTCTGCTCACACCTACAGCTCCAGCCAGGGGCTTGGCAGCGATGGGCGGATTCCAGAGAAACTCAGGACAGATTCTCTAGCTTGTGTCAATGATTAGAGGAAAGAAATGAGGGACAGAAGGGTGCAATTGAGGACATCATCAGAGCAGATACAGGAAGGCAAGCTGTCTTTGTTTCCCCACCAACTTTTGTTTTTTCTGTTGAAGTGTGTGAGAAACTCCCCCATGGGGAGGAGAACAGAGCAGGCTAGAGTAGATAATTTGGGGGCTGCTTGGGAGAGCTAAGTGAATAAACAGAGACATTGAATAGCCTCATTAATATGAGAGTGATGACTATAACCCCTGATGCACTGTTTCAGGGTAAGTTGCTTGGATTTACCCAAGTTATGTGCAACAGGAGGACAGACAAATAGGCAAGGCCATTATTTCTGCCAACGTACCATGTTCTAGCCAACCCCTGTCCTAGACCCTGAAGGTAACAATTCCTATCTTAGCTATTCCTAGGGAGGTGGGGAAGTTAAGAGTGTCATTGGGAAGTATTTTTGTTTGCTTATTGAAATGCTTGTTTGTGTCCCACTCCAGTACTCTTCCCTGGAAAATCTCATAGACGGAGGAGCCTGGTAGGCTGCAGTCCATGGGGTCGTGAAGAGTCAGACACGACTGAGCGACTTCACTTTTGTTGCTTTAATAAGATGACAGACACCATCAGGTCCTCCATGATTACTTTTTTAAAACATTTTAAATTTTAATATATTTATTTTTGACTGAAGGATAATTGCTTTACGATATTGTGTTGGTTTCTGCCACACATCAACATAAATCAGCTACAGGTATACATATGTCCCCTCTCTCCTTTGAATTTCCCTCCCACCTTCCTCCCATTCCACCCCCTAAGTTGCCACTGAGCCCCAGAAATATTTTTATTTTGTTTAGTTGGAGGATAATTACCTTACAGTATTGTATCAGTTTCTGCCGTATAACAACATGAATCAGCTCTGTACTCAGTCGCTTCAGTCGTGTCCGACTCTTTGCAGCCCCATGGACCATAGCCCGCCAGGCTCCTCTGTCCATGGAATTTTCCCAGGCAAGAATGCTGGAGTGAGTTGTCACTCCACCTCCAGGGGATCTTCCCAACCCAGGGATCGAACCTGTGTCTCCTGCATTGCGAGCAGATTCTTTACCACTGAGCCACCAGGGAGGCCTGAATTAGTGATATGTATACGTATATCCCCTCCTTCTTGAGCCTCCCTCCCTCCCCCACCATCTCACTAGGTCATCACAGAGTCCAGAGCACACTTACTCTTAATCACATTCTAGAAACTACCCTCAAAGTAATTCACTGCACCATGCAAAGGAATAATTCCCAGGAAACTTTTACAGAAAGCAAGTCTTCCTCTTCAGTGAATTAGAACTGCGAGGGACAGAATATTTACCCGACAGAGTGACAAGGAAGGGGTGTACACCTCCCCCCGAAAGTTCCAGCTACCTCCTAGACTTCTGGTAGCAGAGCAGGGACTGACATCCTACCGGGTGGTTCTCCAGAGCTCATGCAAATGAAGCAAGAACAGTGACTGTTGCCGGGCTAATCAACAAAGTGAGATGCCAGTAATTAGGTTTCAACTGACTCACATCCCATTCTAAGCGTTAATTGGGGGGAAATATGCAGATTGCTGGTTAATAATAGAACAGTTTTTGTTCCATAGTCATTTTCTTCCTGTTCATCAATTTGTTTGATTGCTTGTGTAGCAAACACTGGATCTTCCCTGTATATGTTTAGCTATTTGAGACTTTTTTTTTAAATCAGCCTTTTATTAATTAGAGATGTCTTTAATGCACAGTGGTAGCTCTTGATGGCCCATGGAAGATTATTTTGAAAATTGGGAGCTTTCATAGTGACATGGTGCTTTCAGAAAATGTTCGTGTAGTGGGAAGTAGAATAAAGTGTCTTCCATCTGTGTGAGGGGGTGGGAGAGGCGAGATTCAGATTCTTAAATATACATGTGTTAGAGGTTCAGAGCACAATGTACCCTACTATTTACCCACTTTTGGATAAAATTATCTGCTTAGTCAGATTACAGAAAATTCTGTCCACCCTCAAATCCCATCAACATGTCTTCTTTCCATATTTATGGTTCTGATTCATTTAACGTAATAGAGCCTTCTCTTCTAACTTTGTGGCACTTTCTCTTCCAAAGAAAGTTCAAACAGTCCTTTCTTCCTTCTTGGAATTATGACTTGGTCTGTGACTCCTAGCTGCATTGGGGTCTATTTTCGTGCCTGGATCTGTTCTAAGGAGGGCTTCCCAGGTGGTGCTAGTGGTAAAGAATCCACCTGCCAGTGCATGAGACATAAGTGATGTGGGTTCCACCCCTGGGTCAGGAAGATCCCCTGGAGGAGGACATAGCAACACAGTCCAGTATTCTTATCTGGAGAATCCCGTGGACAGAGGAATTTGGTAGGCTACGGTCCATAGCGTTACCAACACCCAGACATGACCGAAGCAACTTAGCACATACACATGCTGTTCTAAGGAATTATTTACATACTTTAGGTACATGGCAAGTTTGTGAATGGTACCAGAAAAATATAGGAATACAAATTATTATAGGTTCATAGACTAAACCAGGGATCATCCTGGTCAACTGCCTTATAGGTGATGTGAAGGAAAGAACTACAATATGTAGAGTAGAAAATGAAATGATGGAGTGAAAGAGCAGAGATTCTCAGATTTAACTGTGGATCAAAATCATATGGAGCCTCTGCTAGAGTCCAGGTACTTAGAGATTTAGCCTCAGTAGGTGAGGGGCAGGCCAGGAACTTGCTTTCCTACAGGTTTTAGGAGATTCTGATGCTGTGGGATGACCCTTTGAGCAGAACAAATTAGAGAGCCCATGCTTCACCAAAGCCTTCGATGTGCAAAGCTAAATGTTTTAAACAAAGCACCACTGTGAAACACACACAACATCTGCAGAGATGATCAGATCCTTCAGCTTCCTATTTATGAATATGGACACAAACAAAATTAGGAGGGGAATTACGAAACACCAGGCAAGCAAACCTAGAACAAATCAGTGTGACTTTGGAACTTCTTTCTTTTATCATTTCTGTGGTTCCATAGGGAGCCCCATTGAGAGCTTTGAGAGCTGGTGCTAGTAAGTCTGTATCACAAAAAAGGTAAGGACTATAGCAAGGAATATTAGGAAACTCTTTATATCCTTTAATGTTTTTTCAAAGATGACATCAAGTCAAGCCAACCATTTATCATAAACACCAAGCGGACAATGAAAAGTTGCCAGGGTAAAATCTCAGGGGCTTAAAAAAAGAGAGAATAAAAGGAATTCATTTTTGCCTGGAAATAAGCAGATAAAAGACTGATTCTAAAAGACACCTCTTCGTTGGGAAATAAATTTTGATTTTGTAAAGCCATGGTTGCCATATTGAAAATGTGATATAGACCAGTTATTTTAGTAGGAACATTACTTCATCTAATCCTCATGATAATCAAATAATATAATAATTACTGTTGTTGTCACTTTACAGAGGAGAAAACTGAGGCTTAAGGAAGTAAAGAAATTTTCATAAAGAAGCCAGCTTGTGAGATAGCTTAGAATTAAAATCTTGTTCTCTTTCCTACCATCTCAACTATTTACACATTGTGGTATAGTCCTCCCTTCCCTTACATGTTCATGATGATTTTGAGATTCCATGGCACATCTCTTTCCCTTGACTCATTTTCCATCTTCTAGCAACATAACAACTCCCCACAAAAATGGGATAGGAGCAATGCATTTATCCTAGAGAAAATCTGCAAGGAGATCAAACCAGTCAATCCTAAAGAAAATCAATCCTAAATATTCATTAGAATGTCTGTTGCTAAAGCCAAATCTCCAATACTTTGGCCACCTGCTTCAAAGAGCCACCTCATTAGAAAAGACCCTGGCTATTATAAACCATAAGACAAATGGATAAGAAAGCTGTGGTACATATATGCAATGGAATATTACTCAGCCATTAAAAAGAATACATTTGAATTAGTTCTAATGAGGTGGATGAAACGGGAGCCTATCATACAGAGTGAAGTAAGCCAGAAAGAAAATCAACAATACAGTATACTAACACATATATATATGAAATTTAGAAAGATGGTAATGATAACCCTGTATATGAGATAGCAAAAGAGACACAGATGTATAGAACAGTATCTTGGACTCTGTGGGAGAGAGAGAGAGGGTGGGATGATTTGGGAGAATGGCATTGAAACATGTAAATTATCATGTGTGAAACGAATTGCCAGTCCAGGTTTGATGCATGAGACAGGGTGCTCAGGGCTGGTGCACTGGGATGACCTGGAAGGATGGGATGGGGAGGGATGAGGGAGGGGGATTCAGGATGGGGAACACATGTACACCCATGGCGGATTCATGTCAATGAATGGCAAAACCAATACAATATTGTAAAGTAAAAATAAATAAATAAATTTCATTTAACAAGAAAAAAAAAAAAAGAACCTGATTCAGGGAAAGATTGACGGTAAAAGGAGAAGGGGATGACAGAGAATGAGATGGTTAGAAAGCATCATTGATGCAATGGATATGAATTTGAGCCAAGTCTGCAGGACAGTGGAGGACAGGGGAGCCTGGCATGCTGCAATCCATGGGGTCTCAAAGAGTCAGACCGCACTTAGTGACTGAACAACAAGGGCAAATCTACATGCTAGCTAATGTTTCCCAGTACAAGAAAATTGCCCTAGGAGTGAAGATGATGATGCTATAAGAAAGACTAGTGTATGTTTTGAGTTCCTGATATTTATGAAAACTGATAGGAGCTGTATAGATTTAAGATAAAATTCTTATTCATGTTTCATGAATATTGGTTTCATTGAAAATCTTTATTTTTATACTTAGGGCAGCATTGTATCCTTCAGGATGGGGTTGATCACAAGAAATGTTAAAATCGACCCAGGGTGGCTCAAAACAAGAACTCAGGTGGTGGAAAACAAGATGTCTGGAGGTGGATAGTATAGATAGTGACTCAGTAATGCCATCCAGGACCAGGCTTTTTCTAACTCACAGTGGTTCTCCAACCCATCACCATTAATATTTTCCTCTCTACAGATAGTTGCAAGGTAGCTGTATAGTATCTCTTTGCTGCAGCATGCCAAGAAGGAAAGAAGGAAGAGCTGAGTTGGGAGAAGGGGACTGTATTTTTATCTGGAGATAGAATCTTTCCCAGGTGCCTTTTTATATTGATAGCTAGAGTAGAGAAGAGGTAAGAGATAGAAAGTAATCATAATTGGCTCCAGTCAATCGAGATCCATTTCCTAGGTTTAGGCACATAGTTGATTTGGAAAGAATCGGAATTAGGTTACAAGAATGAAGGAGGGGATGGCTGTGGGTAGAAGCATCACTGTTCCTCCCAACAACAAGCCTTTTCCCATCTAAAGTCCTTGGCTGGGGAATTTGAGAGACTATATTCAGTAGGACAGCACTTGCCTTCTAGGGGACCACAATTTAATCCAAATGGCCCTGCAGAGATCAAACACAGGTGATGATGAAGATGAGCAGAAATCACAGTTCTGGTAAAGTTTTATGAAAAACCGCATATAATGTAGAGAGAACACTTCTTGTTCATTCTTCCCGTATTACATCTTGCAGTATGTGCTTATATGTGAGAAGACTTTGATTTGTCCAATAAATATCAGATAGCAGAATCAGAATATGGGCAAATCACACATTTGCATTTGTTTTCATTTTTGAGAGTTGCTCTACTAAATGAGAGAAAGAACTTGATTTTATTCTAGCCCTGAAAATTATTACAAGTGGCTCACAATGAATGTTGCATCATTGGATATTAATAACACTTTTAAAAAAGTAAGCCTGCAGGCTGAGTCTTTATTGGATTCTCTTCCAAATGCAATTCAAACTTATTGAGAATGTGGGCTTAAAATATAAGGACGTTCGTGAGTGATGAACTCCCATGTGCCCCATAGATCCTCTGTGATTTGCAGCACTTGGATTTAGTTCACAGTCTACTCTGTGAATCCTTTTGTAGTCCCAACTGCACCTCTGATTATGGAGCTTATAGATACTTCTCTTCTGCATCATTTTAAGTCGATTTCAAAGTTCATAACTAAGGAAAGGCAATTTTTCTAGCCTGTCTCTTTTGTCCCCCGTAAGTAACCCATTTCACACCACTGGGTTAATTTCTCCTCCTAGCCAGCCATCCAACATACATAGATTTTTTTTTTTTTTAAGTTTATTAGAGTACCGTTTCTTTACAATATTGTGTTAGTTTCAGCTGTGGAGCAAAGTGAATCAAGCTATATGAACACATATATCCCCATTTTGGGGGACTTCCTTCCCATTTAGATCACCATAGAGCACTGAGTAGAGGTCCCCAAGTTTACAATAGGCCCTCATTAGTCATCTATCTTATACAGGGTGTCAGGAGTGTATATATGTCAATCCTGCCTCACTTATTCAGACAATTTATTTGCTCTTACAATAAAGCTCTAAGTATAACACTGGCAGAGAGCCCAAGGAAGTGTTCAATAAATGCTAGTTATCATTAGCTTTATAAGTGTTATTTTACTTATCAGTAGTGTTAAGCGTCATATTACCTCCATATCTTTACCCAGGTACTCAAGTGGAAATAAGTGTGCAGACTCTGAAGCTTAGAGATTACCTGAAACAGGTCTCCACCAGTTACAGGTACCATGGAAAAATTCTTTCATCTCTCTGCACTAACATTTTCCCCTCTGTAAAATGAAGATATTATAAGTACTATTCTCATTCTCATTTTTTAAGGATTAAAGAACATATCTGTGACTTAGATGACTTTGATTAGATGCATTAGCTACTGACTAGTTCTATTACTTCCCACATCATTAGCAATGCTACTACTACAAAAGCTACTACTGTACCGAAGCTATTCTGCATCACTCTTTATTGAACATGTATTTTCATCTTCTCTGTCAATCTATATTCTCCCTATAGCCCCCCAAATCCTTAAAGGTGTGTAACAAACTATCCCAAATACTTGGTTGTGTAAAGTAAGATTTTAACACTTTCATGGATTCTCTGGGTCAGGAGTTTGGGCAGAGCACTGTGAGAACAGCTCATCTCTGCTCAGCAAGGTCTGAGTCCTGAGCTGGGAAACTCGAAGGCTGGCTCCACAGGGCAGCCACAGTTAGAGCGGCGCAAGGCTGGGGCTGGGATCATGCAGGCCATTCATCTGCACGCCTGGCACCTGGCCTGAGAAGACTCAGACAGCAGAGCACTGGCACAGCTCCCTGAGCATCTCTACAAATTTGTGAACTCCCCAGATGATCCAGTCTCCAGTACTTTGGCCACCTGACATTGGAAAAGTCCGTGATGATGGGGAAGACCGAAGGCAAAAGGAGAAGCAGGCAGCAGAGGATGAGATGGTTAGACAGCATCACTAACTCAATGGACATAAACTTGAGCAAACTCTGGGAGATAGTGGACGACAGAGGAGCCTGGCATGCTGCGGTCCATGGGGAGTCTCAAAGAGTGGGACATGACTGAGCGCCTGAATAACAACATATGATACGTTCAGTGTGGCAGATTCAGGCAGGTGGACATTTTACCTAGCAACTGGGGGACTGCACGGTGTGTGTCCTGGAAGAAAGAGCAAGGTATATTGCCTTTTGCAGTCTAGCTTCTGAAGTCAGACAGAATTAATTCTGTCATAGTCACAGGCCCAGAGAGGAGCATGCATCCCACCTTGCCATGGAAGAGTGTCCATGTCCCACTGTGAGCGGGGCATATAGCATGTGAGACCTAGGTGTGGGCATAAATGTGGACCTAGACATGAGCATCTTTGAAAACTAAAATCTGTCATGCTCCCATCAAATCTGATCTTTAACATGTAGAACAACCACCCTTTCCCTTGGAAGACTCCTTGTTTCTCTCCCGCAGTGCATTATGTGTTGGGGAAAGAGCACTTTTCTCCAACCTGGTGGTCTCAAAGAGGGGAGAGGATATGTTTCTGGAGTGGGTGCCCAAGTAACCAGTCCTGAGTCGAGAGTACTGGAGGAGATCAGTTTTATCTGCCGATTGTTTGACAGCAAGTTTTTCTGCTTCGTGACTCAGGGATGCTGACTTTACTGCTTCAATGTCTCATCCCTAAAGAGAGTCCTTATTTTTCTCATTAACTGGATTTCAGCACTAGCTCTTCAGCTTCTAGGTTTCTGGAACTTCCTTTCTATTATCAACTGCTATATTCATCTGACACTTTCATCAAGTCATCCCAAACTCCACCAATGTCTCCTTATTGTCTATTATATTCAGCCCAGATTTCTCAGCTTCCTTGTAAGAAGAGCCATGTATTCACTGGTCACTCCTTTAGCCTATGTTTCTTCTCAAGTAAGATTTTCCACTATCGCTTCTCTTGCCTTTACTTCCACTAGAATGCCCCACCAGGTTCCTTCATGAACAATGTCCTGTTCTTTGTCACTTTCAAACCAGATTCAAAGCTATGACCACCCCCCTCACACCACCGAGGAAATACTTTCATTCATTCATACATCAATTGGCACTGATACATATACACACGCATGCACATAGACACACACACACTACTAACAAAGTCATTTTAGAAGATACTTTTAAATGCTTGAAATGTTGCACCAGACTGGGATTATGTTGCCTGTATATACTCATCTGGATCAACCTGACTACAGTGTGTTTACTTCCTAATGTGTCTTTGGTATTTTCATGACACAAGCACATCAGATTGCATCCTATATTGCATATATATTAAATGTGTATTCACTGCCCAGTGGATCCTACTGGCTGACAGAGTTTGTGTTATGAATGGACAGTGTTATAAAACCCTCCAAATCATCTGATATAAATATTTTACCAGAAAAGGAAACCAGAGGTTGGTCTAATTATAAACCATCAGAAGAAAAATGGGCAATGACTATGAATGTCACTAAAGAAAAAAAAAAAAAAAAAAGAACTGCTGTCATGTCTCAGAGAACTTGAATATGTTTTGTGTCCCTTCCCATTCTTTCTATTGGCCTACTCTGTACATGTCTGAAAATGGCTGAAGGTGTTTATTTTATCCCTTGGTTGTGGAGAGAAAATTGAGGAAACATTCATGGGAAGAGGAGGGATGATGAATCCTGAGAACAGCTGTGTAGAGTCTATTGCCAATGAGATGCTCGTGGCTTTTAGGTGTCTCTTTGAATTTGGCCGTGCCACTGGAATCACTCCCTCTCATTCTGCAGCTCAGCTTTATATCAAGAGTATCCACTGGGGTAAGGGTCAGAGTGTTTCCAGGAAGGTGGTATGATGTCTTTGTAGTGTAACCACTTGGCTGGACTGAACTACACCTCCCCAAGCCCCTTCTTCTATGATCCTGGTTAGAATATGTCATCAGAGATGATTTCACACAAGATTTGGAGGTTGGAAGTGATGCATAGCTGTATGCTTTCACTTGGGGAAGGTTGGAGAAGATGCTTTTGTCTCTCACGCCTTCTCATTAATGGACCGGTTCACTCTACTGCTGCTGGGCAGCACCTGTGCTTGCAACTGGTCCACCTTCCCCAGGTCTTCCTTCAATGTCTCCAACTCTTGGGCCAGATGTGTTTAGCCCATGACAAAGCTCCAGCTTCTTTAAGACACCCATGCCACCAAGATGAGAGGCCAAAAGTATGTCATGGGCTCTGCAGGCCCTTGATCTCTTCCTCTTTATCTCCATCTTCCTTTCCCAACCGCCTGCCCTGGGAAGTTTAGCAAGTCTTATGCAGACAGTTTAATGAGCTGCCACATGAGTTGGTACAGTCAAATCCCTGTAACGAATCCACATATATATGGATATATATAATCCCAGTGGTTCTGCTTCTCTGATTAAACCCTAATGCATACAGAGGGTTTTAGTATTATTTTTCACAAAATGGAAAATATGTCATATTTCAAAAATAATATGTTCTTTCTGGGTGGAAAAAAGATAATGTAGGGTTTGGGAATTGGTTCAAATATTGAGAGCTCTAGACCTTCAACTTTTCAAAATATTCCATCTCTATCTATATATGGCAAGAAGAAAAACATTCAAGGAAAGCCAAGCAGTTTACTAAATGTTGGTAATTCTCTTTATAGTTGATCTTCAGGAGATGGAACTACTTTTCACTGAATTTCTTTTTCCCTAAAGAAATTCAGTCTTCACCGTCACTCCTCTCTGATCAGAGAGATGTACTCCCAAACTCTGTCTTATTCCCTCTCATATCAAACTGCATGTCAAAGAAGTCCTATCTACTTATTCATCCTTTGACTTTTGAACTGAAGGAATTTTTCAGCTTAAAAATATATTTTCTGCACTGCACGCTGAGAGGAGAAATCAGTGTTGGCTTCTGAGAGAAACAGGGAAGGCTTTGCTAAGTTGGTGGCCCAAGGAGCAGAGCCATGTATCTCATGGAGATATTCAATTCTGTGCTTTTCCTCTATGAAAGAATGTTGCAGAAAGACTTCATAATAAACCCACTATCTTTCCAAATCTATTTACCATTTGCTGTCACCCCGAAGGCAGTCATGAAAAGGCCAACTCTCATTCCATGCCTGGTGACTAGAGAGCCATCATGGCAGCCTCCCCCTGGAACCTCCTTATGCATGTTAAGCTCTTACAGTCTTTGAGTCCTGCAGATTCCAAGTCAACATCGCTTTCTATTATGTTGACAAGCATTAACTACTGCCAACCCGTGTGTGATGGTGGTACACTGAGACCCATCCCACCCCCTTTAAATGTGTTTTCTGGAGTTAATTGTTTATATGAGATCAAGTAGCGGATGGAATTTGTGGTTGGTTGGTTTGTGGCTGATGTGTGTTGCCTTTGCCTCAGTTTATTAGTACATAAACTGAAATGGTAATAACCATTTAATAGAGCCATTGGGAAGATCAAAATAGAGTGACAAGGTCACCTGCCTACAGTTCCACATATCCTCCGTCAGGCTGTGGAGTTTGGGTGAAGTTATCCAAGAATTTGTTGGCTGTGATTGTCACTTGGTGAGGGTCATCTATCAGTGCCTGGGGTGCAGTGTGGATGCTATCAAAGCACTGGAGCTTGAGGTGGTTTTCTCCTGCCTCTCAGAACACCCTCCAGCTCAGGTCTTCCCTGTAGCTCAAACAGTAAAGAATTTGCTTGCAGTGCAGGAGACCGGAGTTCGATCCCTGGGTTGGGAAGGTCCCTGGAGAAGGAAATGGCAACTCACTCCAGCATTCTTGTCTGAGAAATTCCATGGACAGAGGAGCTTGGCAGGCTATATAGTCCATGGGGTCACAAAGAGTTAAACACGACTGAGTGACTACCAACAGCAACAACTCAGCAAAACCATGTCCATCACTTTCAGGTAATGGAGGAATGAATTCAAACTTTTTGACATTTTTCATAAACTCAGACAATACAGGAAGAAGGAAGGTACGTCTGTGAATGTCCATAAACTGGTTTTGCTTTGTGGAAAATTGCTGCTTTTTTCTTGCCTAGTGTAGTGAAGTCGCTCAGTCGTTTCCGACTCTTTGCGATCCCGTGAACTATAGCCCACCAGGCTCCTCCATCCATGGGATTCTCCAGGCAAGAGTACTGGAGTGGGTTGCCATTTCCTTCTCCAGGGGATCTTCCTGACCCAGGGATTGAACCCAGGTCTCCCGCATCATAGTCAGACGCTTTAACCTTAAGTATTTCATACTGGCTACTGGGTTTTGGGCTTCCCAGGTGGTCCTGCTGGTAAAGAACCAGCCTGCCAATGCAGGAGACATGAGAGATATGGTTTCGATCCCTGTGTCAAGAAGATCCCCTGGAGAAAGGCATGGCAACCCACTCCAGTATTCTTGCCTGGAGAAGTCCATGGACAGAGGAGCCTGACAGGCTACAGTCCGTGGGGTGGCAAAGTCAGACTCGACTGAAGCAACAGCACGCACGCACTGGGTTTCAGCACCCATGTCTGATGATATAGCTTTAAAACTAGTGTTCTTGGAGTCTGATGGAACAGATTTGATTGGCTGATTACCTCGTGAATTCATTCTTCAGGACCTTGATGCCTTCTGCCTTGCTTCATCTCTTGCCAGCATCACAGGTGACACTGGTGTCTGAACTTTTCATTTCTGTAACCTCCTTAACTCCAACGATCTGCACCGCCATTGAACTTCAACCACACACTCCCATGACAATACCAAAAGCCTGAGACTAAGCCGCCTCTAAAATCCTATTCCCTAACCACAAAACCAAGGCTTGTGCCCTATGAACCTCTCCGCATCAGTCCTTTGGCCTCATTATTCTGCTGCCCTCGTTATTACACTTTCTACCTTCTGCCTGTCCTCTTGTGATACCATTAATAATACTTCAGCTTATCTTGTTATGCCCAGAGTCCGAGTCCCCAAAACTGAGAGAATAAGACGTCCACAGCAATGCAAAAACATAAAGGGGTTTTATTACTAGCCCGGGCTAGGGCTCCCGTCTCATCCAGCACAGTGGAGTCTTGACGAGAGCCCCGAGCTCTGAATTACAGCTGCTTATATACAGGTGGTCTTTTGTCTGAGCAATAGTTTAGTTGGTGTGTGTTGATTGACTCAACCTTGGGTCATCATGGTGTTTGACTTAACCTTGGTTGACTCAACCTTGGGTCATCGGGGGCCTTGGTGTCATCGGGGGCTTCCTAGAATTATGACTCATGCTAACAAGAACCTGAGGCTTAGGCCTAGTGTGGCCTGTTGAGCCTGTTATGGCTCAGGTCAGGTCCCAACAATCTTATCTTTAAGTCCATCAACCTATCTTGTAAAATTCTGAAGCTTTATTCCTCCAACCTTCTCTTTCTTCCTGTCAAGGTGTTGTGGACCGTCACTGGAAAAATTCCCACAGTAATTCTTCGTGCCACTCCGCTCATTGACATGCAATGGCCCTACCGCTTGTTCTTTGTTTATTCCAAACTTTTACAAGTTCCCCAATAAGTCTGCCTCTCTTTCTAAAAAAATCTGCTCCTCCAGATCAAGAAATATCATTATATGTGCAGATTTGGGGCAATGTCCCCAGCTCCAGCTCCTACCATAGTATCTGGCTTTTTTTTTTTTTTTAATCAATAAACATTTGATAATGAAAGAAGACCTACCACATGTCTGAATATCTCAGAAGATAATTCTCCAAGCCCCACAAATAAAATCAAGAGACTAGTTACAACCATTTCAACTGTTTCCACCCATGGTAATCATCTTAATCCATCATGAACATCTTTCTGTCCACATTCCCAAAGTTAATTCTTTAATTTGTACATTTCAAAAGGCTTAATCACTCTGTTAATCACTCATTCTATCTTCTAAATTTTCAACTATTTATTCTCCAAAATCTCCCTCCTCACAGTGTATGCACACATTCAACTTTCTCCATGTAAAGAAAATTCCTTCCTTTATTATGCTTTCTTTTCAGTCATTTGTTTGCGAAGCAGTTACTTACCCTCCTCACCTTTCCTTAGATTCTCTACCCACTGAAATATGACAAACATATTCAGTAGTCCAACTATGGTCTCTCACTAAAAGACTTAGTTTCCAAACCAAAAGACATTTTTGAACCCTTTTTGGACCTCTTCTCCCTTTTCCAATTCTGCTTTTATTTCTTCCAACTGAACACGTGTTCACTATATGTCCATCTTCAGGCCTTCTCTCCCCTACTCTACACCCTCAATGTAAAGAAAAAGAGGAAAACAATAGAATAGGAAAGACTAGAGATCTCTTCTTCAAGAAAATTAGAGATACCAAGGGAACTTTTCATGCAAAGATGGGCTCAATAAAGGACAGAAATGGTATGGACCTAACAGAAGTAAGAAGATATTAAGAAGAGGTGGCAAGAATACACATAAAATCTATATAAAAAAGATCTTCACAACCCAAATAATCATGATGGTATGATCACTCACCTACAGCCAGACATCCTGGAATGTGAAGTTAAGTGGGCCTTACAAAGCATCACTGTGAACAAAGCTAGTGGAAGTGATGGAATTGCAGCTGAGCTATTTCAAATCCTAAAAGATGATGCTGTGAAAGTGCTGTGCTCAATATACCAGCAAATTTGGAAAACTCAGCAGTGGCCCCAGGATTGGAAAAGGTCAGTTTTCATTCCAATCCCAAAGAAAGGCAGTGCTAAAGAATGCTCAAACTACCACACAATTGCACTCATCTCACATGCTAGTAAATTAATGCTCAAAATTCTCCAAGCCAGGCTTCAACAGTACGTGAACCATAAACTTCCAGATGTTCAAGCCGGATTTAGAAAAGGCAGAGGAACCAGAGATCAAATTGCCAACATCCTCTGAGTCATCAAAAAAGCAAAAGAGTTCCAGAAAAATGTCTACTTCTACTTTACTGACTATGCCAAAGCCTTTAACTGTGTGGATAACAAACTGGAAAATTCTTAAAGAGATGGGAATACCAGACCACCTGACCTGCCTCTTGAGAAACCTGTATACAGATCAGGAAGCAACAGTTAGAAATGGACATGGAACAGACTGGTTCCAAATAGGGAAAGGAGTACATCAAGGCTGTATATTGTCACCCTGCTGATTTAAGTTACATGCAGAGCTAAGTTGAGTTCAGTCACTCAGTCGTGTCTGACTCTTTATGACCTCATGGATGGCAATATGCCAGGCCTTCCTGTCCATCAGCAACTCCCAGAGTTTACTCAAACTCATGTCCATTGGGTCAGTGATGCCATTTAACCATCTCATCCTCTGTCATCCCCTTCTCCTCCTGCCTTCAATCTTTCCCAGCATCAGGGTCTCTTCCAATGAATCAGCTCTTTGCATCTGGTGGCCAAAGTATTGGAGTTTCAGCTTCAGCATCAGTCCTTCCAATGAATATTCAGGACTGATTTCCTTTAGGATGGACTGGTACATCGTGTGAAATGCTGGGCTGGATGAAACACAAGCTAGAATCAAGATTGCTGCAAGAAAGTTCAATAACCTCAAATACGCAGATGACACTACCTTTATGGCAGAAAGGAAAGAACTAAAGAGTCTCTTGATGAAAATGAAAGAGGAGAGTGAAAAAGTTGGCTTAATACTCAACATTCAGAAAACTAAATTCATGGCATCTGGTCCCATCACTTCATGGCAAATAGATGGGAAAACAATGGAAACAGTGACAGACTTTATATTTTGGGGTTCCAAAATCACTTCAGATGGTGACTGCAGCCATGAAATTCACCTTGGAAGAAAAGCTATGACCAACCTAGACAGCATATTAAAAAGCAGAGACATTACTTTGCCAACAAAGGTCCATCTAGTCAAAGCTATGGTTTTTCCAGTAATGATGTATGGATGTGAGAGCTGGACTATAAAAAAAAAAAACAAGAGCTGAAGAATTAATGCTTTTGTGCTGTGGTGTTGGAGAAGACTCTTGAGAGTCCCTTGGACTGCAAGGAGATCCAATCAGCCCATCCTAAAGGAAATGAGTCCTGAATATTCATTGGAAGGGTTGATGCTGAAGCTGAAACTCCAATACTCTGGCCATCTGATGCAAAGAACTGACTCACTGGAAAAGACCCTGATGCTGGAGAAGATTGAGGGTAGGAGGAGAAGGGGATGACAGAGGATGAGATGGTTGGATGGCATCACCAACTCAATGGACATAGGTTTGGGTAAACTCCAGGTGTTGGTGATGGGCAGGGAAGCCTGGCATGCTGCCATCCATGGGGTTGCAAAGAGTCGGACACGACTGAGCAACTGAACTGAACTACTTTCTCATCTTGAAAAACTCATCTACAAATTTGACTGAATTTCTACCTCCCAAAGCTAAATCCTGTGCATCAATTTCTGTTGTTTCCATAAAACGGTTAACCTCAACAAATCCAAAGTTGAAATAATCATCTGATCCTCCACATCCTAACCTGACCTACCATCCCACTGCCCAAATCAGAAACTCAGGACTTACCTGAAACACCTTTCTCACCCTCACCACCTATAATCAATCCCTTAATTCTGTCAGTGGAAACTCCTAATGCCTCCCCAATCAAAATGAGCTCTGGATAAATAAGCTTGAAAATGCTTCATATTTTATTTTTCTCTTGGGACATCAAAAAACCTGAGAATTTCTGCAGTAAACAAGGTCTTTCATTTTGTTTAATCCAGCACTTTCAAATTTACAACCACCACTCCCGTTGCTAATTACTATAGAAATTTCACAGAATTAAATATTCCTATAAACAGTCTGGGAGCTTCCCAGGTGGTACTAGTAGTAAGGAACCCACCTGCCAATGCAAGAGATGTGTATTCAACCCCTGGATCGGGAAGAGCCCCTGGAGGAGGGCATGGCAACCCACTCCAGTATTCTTGCCTGGAGAATCCCATGTACAGAGGAGCCTGGCGGGTCATGGTTCATAGGCTTGAAAAGAGTTGAATACGACTGCAGCAATATAGCACGCATGCATGCATGCAAGGAAACAGTTTGAAGACTTGTTCTTTGTTCCCCTTTCTCCAACTGTCACTGCATAATAATAGATACTGCTGATATCTACCCAGTTTCCTCAGATATTTTTTTACCAACTTCATGCCACCATTGCCCAGCTTCTGTCTTCCGGCCACTAAACATGTATACTTTTGGGCTTCCCTGGTGGCTCAGACAGTAAAGATTCTGCCTGCAATGTGGGAGACCCAGGTTCAATTCCAGGGTTGGAAAGAGCCCCTGGAGATGGGAATGGCTACCCAGTCCAGTATTCTTGCCTGGAGAATTCCATGCACAGAGGAGCCTGGCAGGCTACAATCCATAGGGTCACAAAGAGTTGGACACGACTGAGAAACTTTCACTTCACTTCAGTTTTTGACATTCAGAGGATTGTCCTTGGGCATGAAGTGTTATTGTGTTCCTGATCTGCATGAGGCAGACTCTAAGCCAAGGCTTTGTGTGCTTCTGCTCTAGAGAGAACCAGAGGAGGCTCAGAACCCACACCTCCTTCATGTACCTCCTAGCCAATGGTCGTGGGTGTGATACTGTGAGGTGTAACATACTACAGACCTCATCAGGGATTAAGCTGAGACTGAGCCCATTCCTGAACACATATCCTTGTTTGGCTTTTTGGCCTCCTCTCTTCTGCTTCCCATATTTCCTCATGCAATCTTCTATAAGCAATGCCTTTGTAAATCAGTTCAGTTCAGTTGCTTAGTCATGTCCAACTCTTTGTGACCCCCATGAACCGCAGCATGTCAGGCCTCCCTGTACATCACTTGCACACAAATCCTGGCTCAGAGTTTGCTTCCTGCCAATGAGAGGCCAACACTTTCATTGCAGGCTCTCTCCTTTTATGACTGAAACTACCTCCATATTCCATTAATGGCCTCTCTGCCTTCAACCTTCCCTTCCTCCATTTCTTCAGGGAAAAACCCCTTACCCAGGCACCTGGACATCCACCATCTGACACAGACCACATCCTCCAGCTCCAGCTTTGCCTTCCCTTCCAAGTGAGCCTAACCTCTGGCTGTACTAAGCAACCATTGTTTTCCAAATATACAAGTGTCCATCAAGGCATCACAATATTGCACAAGCTATGTCTATCATCAGAAGTGTCCTTTCTCACTTTACAAGTCAACAAATCTGTACTCTTTCTTCAAAAGTATTCCAAACATCCCAGTGACCATTTCCTTAACACTGTCCTCTTGCAGTCTAGACTTCTGCCCTTCACCTCTAAAAATGTTCGGTCTTTATAGTCTAATTGTTCAAATGCTGTCTGACTTCCTTTCTAAGCTGACCTTTCTTAAGGTCAGTTATTCTGAAGAAATGGTCTTGCTTGCTTTGACCATCAGAGAATCCCATTAATAGCAGAAGGTACTCAGTAAAATATCCATGCAACCTAGAAATCACCAGTCCGTTCATCACTGAGTCCTGGGGTTGAGACATCCCTGTCACAGGCTTAGTGACCTAACTAATCTATGAGAGCAGTGAGATTTTTCAATTGTCTCTGTCTTCCACATTGCCAATCACAAATTATGTAAGTCAAATCCCACACACAGACAACATCCCAAAAGGGAATATTTGATGTGTCAAATTGCTCTCCGTAAGCTTGCTTGCCAGATTTATTTGGGCACTTTAAAGAAATTAAACATCAACTTAATTTTGTGTGAAATAATTAGATTCTACCTTCTTAGGCACTGAGTCTTGCAGGGTTGAACAGTTAAAGCGTATTTACAAAAGAACAGCTGTGTTGCAAGAGGAGATTGGTGGTTCTTATTTTCTCTATTGAGGAGTGGATCTGGGATTTCAGTACTGATAAAGATACAGTGACCCCAGCTCCTGACCTCAAAGTACCTTTCTTTGTGGGCTTGCCAGTGGTTCTACAAAGATAAACATTATGTGTCTGTGTTTCTGGTGGTGTTTCTTTAAAAAGCAAAATTAATAGTTTCCCCACTGCCCTCTGTCCTCAATTCCCACTACTTGGGAGGATTTTGTAGATAGATCTGTAACTTGTACGGTCTGTTGAGTTTTATAAGCCCCAAATGGGAAACGGCACAGTGCATTATTGCTTTAGCCTTGTCTGTGACCTACACACCAAAAATGTCATCTGGCTTTTGTCTGGAATAGAATTCCCCAGCAGGTCTCTCCTTCCTGAGTTTGTCTATAGACTGCTGGTTACAAAAAAACAAATCAGACCATTCTTCAAATAACTGACCAGGACATTTTGTTATATAATTAATTCGTCTACTTTTAATTGAAGGATAATTGTTTTACAATATTATGTTGGTTTCTGCCAAACAGCAACAGGATCGGCCATGGGTATACAAACGTTCCCTCCCTCTTGAACCTCCCTCCCACCTCCCTCCCCATCCCACCCCTCTAGGTTGTTACAGAGCCCTGGTTAGAGTTCCCTGAGTCACACAGCAAATTGTGGTGATCTCTCTTACATATGGTAATGTATATGTTTCATTTGACTCTCTCCATACATTCTACCCTCTCCTTCCTCCCCCTCCCCCACCATGTCCGTAAGTCTGTTCTCATTGTCTGTGTCCCCATTGCTTGACCAGGGCATTTTAATTCCAATGCTTCCATATAATAGGATTTATGTCTGTGGGAGTAATTTATATTATATATAATATGTCCAAAAGTCCAACACAAAACACTTATTTGGAATTAGTGATATGTGTCTTCCATTATTTTCTATCTGCATCCTTTCTACTCTTTCTTCTTTCTTCTTTTTATTCAATCTTCCCACCATGTTAAAAACAAGGTTAGTGACTTAAATTATTATTTCTTCCAATTCTATAGGTTGAATGAGTGGTTCTTCAGATCCAAACTGAAACTTTCCATGCACCTCTTGTGTGCTATGGGTTGTCCAGGAGGCTTCACTGAGCTTGGCTGGGTTCTACCATGTATCTGCAGCCTCCGTCAGGACTTCTGGCAGACTTGCCCTTTCTCTCTATGTTTCACATACTTTCAGGCTAAGCTGGTACTTTCTCATAATGAAGACACTATTGGCAAGTCACAAGGCTGCCCAGAGTCCGGGTTGGCCCAGGGAACTCCTCTCCTGATGGGAAGAACTGCTTAGTCATTTCACAAAGAGTGTGGACACAGGGAAAGGGGTAAGGTTGAGGCCATTTTAAAAAGCAGTCTCTGTCCTACAGAGTGAAGTATTCCAGAAAGGAAAAAACAAATGTTATATATTAACGCACATATGGGAGCTTCCCAGGTGGCTGTGATGAAGAATCGACCAGCAATGCAGGAGATACAGGTTCAATCTCTCAGAAACAGCAGTCTGGAAAAGACCCCCTGGAACAGGAAATGGAAACTCACTCCAGTATTCTTACCTGGGAAATCCCATGGACAGAGGACCCTGGTGGGCTACAGTCCATGGGTTACAAACAATTAGACGCGACAGCACACAAACACACAACAACGCATATATGTGGAAACTAGAAAAATGGTAAAATAAACCCATTTGCAAAGCAGAAATAGAGACAGACATAAAGAACAAACTTGGCTTCATCCAAGGAATGAAAGAGAGGGTAGAATGAACTGGAAGATTGGGATTGACGCATATGCACTACTGATGCTCTGCGTAAAAGCAGATAACGAATGAGAACCCACTGTACAGCACAGGAAACTCTGCTCAATGCTCTGTGGCAACTCAATGGGAAGGAAATCCAGAAAGGAGGGGAGAATATACATATGTCTGATTCACTTTGCTGTACAGTAGAAACTAAACCAACAGTCAACATTGTAAAGTAACCATGCTTCATTTTAAAAACTAAAAAAAGAATTAAAAAAAATAAATATGAGTGCAGTTTCTCTCCTTAGGTTTTTGGGTGTGCCATAACTTCAAGTTTACACCCTCCCAAACATACCTTGGGCTTCCCTGGTGGCTCAGATGGTAAAGCATCTGTCTGCAGTGTGGGAGACCCGGGTTCGATCCCTGGCTTGGGAAGATCGCCTAGAGAAGGAAATGGCAACCCACTCCAGCACTCTTGCTTGGAAAATTCCATGGACTGAGGAGCCTGGTAGGCTACAGTCTGTAGGGACGCAAAGAGTTGGACATGACTGAGCAACTTCACTTTCACTTTCACAAACATACCTTCTTGTCCTTAAAACTTGTGCTTAGAATATCATCTGAGAAACATATTCACAGAGAGATGAATGTATCTTAAAACTAAATGTGTTTTCTATGTGGAAAATAATTCTAAGAGACTGCCTCACCACCGTTCCCCCAACATACACATACAACTAAGAATCTCGAAAATAATGAGAAGCATACATAAGCAAGTAGTTCCAAGAAGCATTCTGCATGGCAAGGGGAAATTCTCAGTAAAATTCTGTATATAATACCAATAGTGATAACAAATTGTACAATAATATCTGTGTGCATTTATTGAGTACTTACTATGTGTCAGATTTTGAGCCAAAAGCTTTAACTCACAATCACATTGCTTTGAGGAGGTTATTATGGGTGTACTATCCATTTCATAGGTGAGGATACTGAGGCTTAGCTAGATTAAGTAATGTGCACTCTGCCACCCAGTTATTTGATGACCATGTCAGGATTTGCATCCGCACTTGCCTATCATAAAGTGGGTGCTCTTCACCATTGTGTGCACCCATATCTGACTTTCTCTACAAATTAATGGTAAGACTGATGTACCATTACTCTCCACCAGTGGATCCTAACATTAACTGGAAACTGATGTATGGCAAAAACCACCACAATATTGTAGATCAATTATTGCCCAGTTAAAATAAATATATTAGCGTAAAATATATCAATGCTTTGGATCTACCCTAGAACTGCTGGAAGCTGTGCTCAACATGGGAATCTTGAAATCTCCCCCAGAGACTTCCCTGGTGGTCCAGAGGTTGAGAATCTGCCTTCCAAGGCAGGGGACCTAGGTTCAATCTCTGGTCAGGAAACTAAGATCCCACATGCCAAGGTGCAACTACTGAGCCCACATGCCACAAATAGAGAATCCATGGGTCACAATGAAAAGATTCTGCATGATGCCATCAAGATCCCATGAGTCACAACTAAGACGCAATGCAGCCACACACACACAAAAAAAAACTTAAAATCTCCCCATAGATGATCATGCTATGAATACCAGTGCTGAGTGATCCATGCACCACAGCATCACCTGAGCTTGTTAAGATACAAATTCTCCAGTCCCTCCCAAGATCTGCGGATTCAAGACATATGTGGTGAGGATCAGGAATCTGTGCCTCTAAAATTCACCCAGATGATTCTGATGCACATGAATGCTTGATGATTACCACTTTACTATCTTGGGCTCCAAAATCACTGTGGATGGTGACTGCGGCCATGAAATTAAGAGATGCTTGCTCCTTGGAAGGAAAATAATGACAAACCTAGACAGCATATTAGAAAGCAGAGACATTGCTTTGCCAACAAATGTCTGTATAGTCAAAGCTGTGATTTTTTTCCAGTAGTCATGTATGGATGTGAGAGTTGGTCCATAAAGAAGGCAGAGAGCCAAAGAATTGATGCTTTTGAATTGTGGTACTAGAGAAAACTCTTGAGAGTCCCTTGGACAGCAAGGTGATCAAACCAGTCAATCCTAAAGGAAATCAACCCTGAATATTCATTGGAAGGACTGATGCTGGAGCTGAACCTCCAATACTTTAGCTACCTGATGCAAAGAGTTGACTCATTGGGAAAGACCCTGGTGCTGGGAAAGATTGAAGGTAAAAGGAAAAGGTGGAAGCAGAAGATGAGATGTTTGGGTGGCATCATCGACTTGATGGACATGAGTTTGAGGAACCATTGGGAGATAGTGGAGGACGGAGGAGCCTGGTGTGCTGCAGTCCATTGGGTCATAAAGGGTCAGGCACAACTTAGCAACTGAACAACAACAACACTGATGATTCAACTTTGTGCCAGAGAACCACCTGGAGAGCTTGAAATTGGAGATATCTCGATCCTGCCCCAGAACTACTGAAACTGCATTTCCTCAGAAGTCTCCAGGTGATGCCGGTGCACCCAGAATTGAAAACCACATCTTTCTTCCAAACTGGCTGTCCTGCTTAGTGTATTTCTAGTGTATGGACATTGGGGTCTGTTAAACTACAGAGTTTTATCCCTCTCATGAGAGACATGAGCATAATGAATACAAATCTTTGTTCTAAAAGAAAAGTCTGGTGCTAAAAGTTAAAAATCATATTCTCTGGTAAGAGCACAGTCTGATACTTCAGGATTCCAGAAATGACAGATTGATTGGTACCTCAGCTATAATTAGTGGGATATAATGTCAGAGGGATGGCTGAGCTGTGAGCACTGGTATGAAGCCTCCAAGGCCCCAGGACCCATAATTGTGCATCCCAGCAGAAGCCTGAGTGCAGGCATTATCCTTTCTAGAAATAAATAAAATGCTGAAGCATAACTGAATTTAAGATTAAATTCAGAAGCGGATGCCCTGTGTGGACATTGGATCTCCCATGGCAAATAAGAAATCACATTCTACTTCTTCCCCAAATTGCCATTTTCCATCTCCGTTGGCATATCTGAGAAATACTGGCTCATTACTAATTGGCCCCTTAGCTCTGAGTCCTAGAACAGAAGAAATTGGATTTAGGAAATATTTCTATTGCAGGTTATCTGGAAACTTTAAAAATGCCTCCTTTAGTAATTTCTGTGGAGAGTCCTCTGTGTAAGACAGAGGATCTATATACATTTAGGGATCATACTGTTTTTAAATAAATTTTCTTTTCAATTAAAATGACTTCCATTCTTATATTCTTCAATTAGCTTATGAGCCAATAGTATACATTTACTGGGTGCTTATTAGCTAGAAAGTATAATACCCAATACCGTGGGTGATTTAAAATAATTTGTGCATAGTAGAGGGCTTCCCAGGTGGTACAGTGGTGAAGAATCCACCTGCCAATGCAGGAGATGCAAGAGACACAGGTTCAATCCCTGGGTCAGGAAGATCCCCTGGAATAAGAAATGACAACCTATGCCTGGAAAATTTAATGGACAGGGAACTTAGTGGGCAACAGTCCAAGGGACAGCAGGAGTCGGGCACGACTGAGCAACTGAGCATGCATGCATGTGCCCAGTAGAACTTGCTACCTGAAGCGTGAGTCCCAGACCAACAGGATCAGCACTCTTAGGAACTTATTAGAAATGAAGATCCCAGGTCCCAGTCCAGCCCTACTGAGTCCTCTTGGTAAGAGCTCCAGGGGAAAGTGAAAGTGAAAGTTACTCAGTTGTGTCTGACTCTTTGCCATCCCAAGGACTATATAGTCCACGAAATTCTCCAGGCCAGAATACTGGAGTAGGTAGCCTTTTCCTTCTCCAGAGTATCTTCCCAACCCAGGGATCAAACGCAGGTCTCCCGCATTGCAGGCAGATTCTTTCCCAGCTTTAATGTTTGAGAAACACTGCAAATAGAAGATGTGGTCTTGTCTTCTCAAGGAATTTGAAAAAGCACTACATACATGTATAGAAATCATATTCAACATTAAGGATGGATCAAAACATGGTCCTTGCCCTCGAGGATCTTAAAGCTTACAGATGAATAATTCAGTTCAGTTCAGTTTAGTCGCTCAGTCATGTCCAACTCTTTCTGACCCCATGAATCGCAGCACACCAGGCCTCCCTGTCCATCAGCAACTCCCAGAGTTCACTCAGACTCATGTCCATCGAGTCAGTGATGCCATCCAGCCATCTCATCCTCTGTCGTCCCCTTCTCCTGCCCCCAACCCCCCCAGCATCAGAGTCTTTTCCAATGAGTCACCCCTTCGCATGAGATGGCCAAAGTACTGGAGCTTCAGCTTTAGCATCATTCCTTCCAAAGAAATCCCAGGGCTGATCTCCTTCAGAATGGACTGGTTGGATCTCCTTGCAGTCCAAGGGACTCTCAAGAGTCTTCTCCAACACCACAGTTCAAAAGCATCAGTTCTTTGGCATTCAGCTTTCTTCACAGTCCAACTCTCACATCCATACATGACCACAGGAAAAACCATAGCCTTGACTAGACGGACCTTTGTTGGCAAAGTAATATCTCTGCTTTTAAACATGCTACCTAGGTTGGACATAACTTTTCTTCCAAGGAATAAGCTTCTTTTAATTTCATGGCTCCAGTCACCATCTGCAGTGATTTTNNTGTTGTTTTCCTCTATTTCTTTGCATTGATCACTGAGGAAGGCTTTCTTATCTCTTCTTGCTATTCTTTGGAACTCTGCATTCAGATGCTTATATCTTTCCTTTTCTCCTTTTTCTTTTCATTTCTCTTCTTTTCACAGCTATTTGTAAGGCCTCTCCAGACAGCCATTTTGCTTTTTTGCAGTTCTTTTCCATGGGAATGGTCTTGATCCCTGTCTCCTGTACAATGTCATGAACCTCATTCCATAGTTCATCAGGCACTCTTTCTATCAGATCTAGTCCCTTAAATCTATTTCTCACTTCCACTGTGTAATCATAAGGGATTTGATTTAGGTCATACCTGAATGGTCTAGAGGTTTTCCCTACTTTCTTCAATTTCAGTCTGAATTTGGCAATAAGGAGTTCATGATCTGAGCCACAGTCAGCTCCTGGTCTTGTTTTTGTTGACTGTATAGAGCTTCTCCATCTTTGGCTGCAAAAATATAAACAATCTGATTTTGGTGTTGACCATCTGGTGATGTCCATGTGTAGAGTCTTCTCTTGTGTTGTTGGAAGAGGGTGTTTGCTATGACCAGTGTATTTTCTTGGAAAAACTCTATTAGTCTTTTCCCTGCTTCATTCTGTATTCCAGGGCCAAATTTGCCTGTTACTCCAGGTGTTTCTTGACTTCCTACTTTTGCATCCCAGTACCCTATATTGAAAAGGATATTTTGGGGGGTGTTAGTTCTAAAAGGTATTGTAGGTCTTCATAGAACAGTTCAACTTCAGCTTCTTCAGCATTACTGGTTGGGGCATAGACTTGGATTACTGTGATACTGAGTGGTTTGCCTTGGAAGCGAACAAAGGTCATTCTGTCATTTTTGAGATTGCATCCAAGTACTGCATTTCGGACTCTTTTCTTGACCATGATGGTTACTCCATTTCTTCTGAGGGATTCCTGCCCTCAGTAGTAGATATAATGGTCATCTGAGTTAAATTCACCCATTCCAGTCCATTTTAGTTCACTGATTCCAAGAATGTCAACGTTCACTCTTGCCATCTCCTGTTTGACCACATCCAGTTTGCCTTGATTCATGGACCTGACATTCCAGGTTCCTATGCAATATTGCTCTTTACAGCATCGGACCTTGCTTCTATCACCAGTCATATCCACATCTGGGTATTGTTTTTGCTTTGGCTCCATCCCTTCATTCTTTCTGGAGTTATTTCTCCACTGATCTCCAGTAGCATATTGGGCACCTACTGACGGAGTTCCTCTTTCAGTATCCTATCATTTTGCTTTTTTATACTGTTCATGGGGTTCTCAAGGCAAGAATACCAAAGTGGTTTGCCATTCCCTCTCCAGTGGACCACATTCTGTCAGATGAATAATTAAGTTGAATAATTAATTAACTTAGGCCAAGTTCCATAGAAGTAGAGCCTGAGAGAGAACGTTGGTGCGCATGATATTGGAATAGGGTTCTCAAAGAGAGTGGGAAAGGCTGGATGGGCCAGGTGAAGGGACTAAGGAAGGAAGGAAGGATGTGGTCCCGGCTGGTCAGCCTGTGTACCCTGTGAAGAGAGTATCTGGCTACGAGCTGCCCCTAGATTTGGAGTTGAGGACAAAGATGCATTTAGATCTTCATTTAGATCAACTCCCCTTCCTAGCTGAGTCATGTTCCCTATATGTCTGTGATTTAAAGTCATCCTGTGGCCTTCTTGAACATCTATGGCTTAAGCAGAGCTTGCAGTGGCCAAAAAATTCATCAGTCATGGACAAAAACTTCTGTAAACACTAGTCCAGACAGGACAGATTAAGAAATCTTGAAACTGGATAATTAATCAAGAGAACAAATACTCCTTAGCAAACACTGTAATATTCACATTGGGCTTCCAGTTAATCAGTTTACTGGGCCATCTGTCTAAGGAAAGTGGGCAGGAGTCAGTGCTCATTGTTGGAGCCTGCAGGGGGTTAGGAGGAGACTGCATGATGACAGAGCTTCTCACTGACATAAAGGAACCCGGAGGAGTAAGTCTTCCACCCATTTCTTTCTTGCCTGAAAGCTGTTGGGAGCCTCAACTTTCAGAAAACAGCTCCATGGAGTTTGCTGGATATCAGACACCTATGCTCAGGCCATCAGCCTGTCTGTATCTGAAGAGTATTTTTTAGCCAATATTATTTACTTTGGGGGCTTCCCTGGTGGCACAGCAGTAAAGAATCAGCCTGCCAATTTAGGAGACAAAGGAGATGTGAGTTTGATCCCTGGGTCAGGAAGTTCCTCTGGAATAGAAAATGGAAACCCAATCCAGTATTCTTATCTGGAAAATTTCATGGACAGAGGAGCCAGATGGGCTACAGTCTGTGGAGTCGCAAAGAGTCAGATACAACTGAGCACACGCGAACACACACACACACTTATTTTTTGTCAGCTGACCTTACTGGACCCTTACCTATGTAATATTCTATACACAGGATTATATATGACCAGAGATGATCCTTAATTTAAGGAACTTGCGGGAAGATGACTGGGGTGAGAAAACACATAAAGGGCATCATCTCCACAACCCCAGCCTCAACCCAGCTGAAATATCCTCCACCCAGGGGTCCCATACATGGAAAATACCCCCTCATCTGACTGTAGCTCACAGCACTGAAAGATTCCAACAGAAGGACAAGGTCTTTGTATGCTATGATTATCACAGTGACCGACACGTGGTAGGCATTTAATGGGTGTCTAATAACTGAATGAGAATGCACTAAAAATACAAGGCAGCATTTAATATCTTTGTCAGCAGTATTGGACAATTTGGAAAGAGTGCTCAGGGAAAGTTTTTCCAAACATTAACCGAGTTGTACTTAAATTAAAAAAAAAAAAAAAAGTGTTCTTACGTGGAAGGTACAGCATTAACAAACACATAGAAGCAGAAAGGTGTACCCAGACCTCTGAGATACAGATGATTGCTCACTTGCCATGGTGACTTTATCTTGGAAAAACAGGAAGAGATGGTGGTGAAAGTCATGTCAAATTATTTGCATGGATTATTTTCTGGGCTCTATAACAATCCCATGCTGCTGCTGCTGCTGCTAAGTCACTCCAGTCGTGTCCTACTCTGTGGGACCCCATAGACAGCAGCCCACCAGGCTCCCCCATCCCTAGGATTCTCAAGGGAAGAGCACTGGAGTGGGTTGCCATTTCCTTCTCCAATGCATGAAAGTGAAAACTGAAAATGAAGTCGCTCAGTCGTGTTTGATTCTTAGCGACCGCATGGACTGCAGCCAACCAGGCTCCTCTGTTCTTGGGAGTTTCCAGGCAAGAGTACTGAAGTAGGTTGCTATTGCCTTCTCCGGGAGTTAGTAACTGTTATTGGCTTTATCTTACAGATGAGGAAACACAGATCTAGAAAAGAAACATCTGTTCTACATCATTCAGTGGTGTGCAAGGGCTAGGTTTGGAATTCAGTGGTCTTTACATGGATTCTGAGTTGGTAGCCACTGCAGTTGCTGCCACCCTGTAAGGTTAAGTGAACGACCCCTGGACCTGGAGCAAGAGCCATTTCTCTGAAGTCACTGGCTCATATTCTGCTGGACAATAGTCATCATCTCCAACAGAATAGTTGGAGGGGCTGAGGCTGGAAATCAGTTGGAAGAATAGCAGTCTGCAGAAACACCTTTGTAGATTTCTAATTGTGATAGCAGATGCTGTAAGACAGGTGCAATCCCTGGATCATATTATAATTCTACTTTTGATTTTTTGAAGAGCTGTCATACTGTTGCCCAGAAAAGTAACACGATTTTACATTTTTACCAACAGTGCCCAGGGGTTTAAATTCCCCCAGGTCCTCACCAACACTTGTTAGTTTAGTTTTTATTTTCTTTTAATAGTAACCATCCTAATTGGTTTGAGTTGGTTCTGATTTGCATTTCCCTAAAGATTAGTGGTGTTGAACATAAATTCATGTTCTTATTGGCCATTTGCATATCTTCTTTGGAGAAAGGTTCTATTCAAGTATTTTGATTTTTTAAAAATCAGATTTGCTTTGTTGCTATTGTTAGCAAACTCTATTTTTTTTAAGTTTTAGCTTTACAAAGAAATAAGCACGAGTAGAAAGTGCAATTGCCACATACTTTCACCTCCAATACTTAATTTTGCCTATTATTAAAATCTTGAATTAATGTGGTATATTTGTCACAATTGATAAGCCAATATTAACACATTATTAACTAGATTCCATAGCTTACACCAAGGTTTGGTTCGTGTGTGTGTGTGTTGTGCATTCTATGGGTTTTGGTAATGTATAATCATATAATGACACATCTCCACACTTATAGTATCATATAGGGTAGTTTCACTGCCCTAAAATTTCCCTATGATCAGCCTATTTTTTAAATTAGTTTATTTTTTAATAGAAGGATAATTGTTTTACAAAATTTTGTTGTTTTCTATCAAACCTCAACATGAATCAGCCATAAGTATACATATATCCCCTCCCTTTTGAACCTCCGTCCCATCTCTCTGCCCATCCCACCCCTCTAGGTTGATACAGAGATCCTGTTTGAGTTTCCTGAGCCTATAGAAAATTCATTGGCTATCTATTTTACACATGGTAATGTAAGTTTCCATGTTACTCTTTCGATACATCTCACCCTCCCCTCCCCGATCCCCATGTCCATAAGTCTATTCTCTATGTCTGTTTCTCCATTGCTGCCTTGTGAATAAATTCTTCAGTACCATTTTTCTATATTATGTATATATGTTTTAGAATACAATATCTATCTTCTCTTTCTGACTTGCTTCACTCTGCTTAGTAAGCTCTAATGAGGTTCATCAACCTCATTAGAACTCCCCAAATGTGGTCCTTTTTATGGCTGAGTAATATCCCATTATGTATAGGTATCACAACTTCTTTATCCACTCACCTGTCACTGGACATCTAGGTTGCTTCCATGTTTTAGCTATTGTAAATAGAGCTGCAATGACCAATGGAATACATGTTTCTCTTTCAATTTTGGTTTTCTCAGAGTATATGCCTAGGAGTGGGATTGCTGGGTCATATGGTGGTTTTATTCCTAGTTTTTAAAGGAATCTCCATACTGTCTTCCATAGTGGCTGTATCCGTTTACATTCCCACCAACAGTGTGCTCAGCCTATTTATTCATCCCTCCTCCATGCCCCTGGTAAGCACTGATATTTTTCCTTTCTCCCAAGTTGTGCCTTTTTTTTCCAGAATGTCATATAGTCGGAATTGTATAGTTTGTGGCCTTATCAGATTGGCTTCTTTCACTTAGCAACTTGTATTTAAGGTTCCCCATCTCTATTCACACCTTGACAGCTCATTTCTTTCTGTAAATGAATAATATCCCATTGTATGTATACACCACACTGTTTTTTTCCCATCCACCACTGAAAGACATCTTGATGTATCTGTCTTGGCAATTATGAATAAAGCTGCTGTAAACATCCATGTGCAGGTTTTTATGTGGGCATAAATTTTCAGTTCATTTGAGTAACTACAAAGGCATGTTATGGCTGGATCAAATGGCAACAGTATGTTTAATTTTGTAAGAAATTCCTAGATGATCTGAAGTGGCTATACTACTTTGCATTCCCACTAGCAATGAATGAGAGTTCCTGTTGCTCCACATTCTTGTCAGCACTTGATGTTGTCCATGCTTTGGGTTTTAGCCATAATGACAGATGTATAGTGGTATACCATTGTGTTTTAATTTGTAATTTTTTAATGACATACAGTATTGAAGATATTTTCACGTTTATTTTCCATTTGTTTATCTTTGATGAGGTATCTGTTCAGACCTTTTGTCCATTTAAATTGGGTTGTGTGTTTTCTTATTATTGAGTTTTAAGAGTGCTTTGTATATTTTAGGTACCAGTCTTTTTTTTTCAGATATGGTTTTGCAATATTTACAAGACTCAGAATTATATACATGTCTCAGTCTGTGATTTGTCATTTCACTCTCTGAACAGTGTCCATCATAGAGCAAAAATTTTTAATTTTAATTAAATCCAACTTGTCAGTTTTTCTTTTCTAATAGATGGTGCTTTTGTAACTGTATCTTAAAAAGGCATTGCCAAGCCTAAGGTAACCTAGGTTTTCTATGATAGATTTTAGGACTTTTATAGTTTTGATCTATGATCCCTTTTGAGTTAAACTTTGTGTAAGTTCTGTGTTTCTATTCTTTTTCTTTTCTTTCTTTCTTTTGGCTTGTGGATATCCAGTTATTCCAGCACTATTTGTTGAAAAAGCCTATTATTTCCCCTTTGAATTACACTTGCTCCTTTTTCAAAGATCAGTTCACTATATTTGTGTGGGTCTATTTATGGATTCTCTCTCTTCTTTCATTGATACGTTTGCCTATTTTTCACCAATAGTCCACCCTCTTCCTTACTATAGTTCTATGTCTGAATTATATAAAGTTACTATATATGTGTGTGTGTTAGATATAAATTTACTATAGCTTTAAGTCTTAAACTTGGGGACTATCAGTCAACTATTTATTTTTTATACTCTAAATTTTGCATTTTTAAAAATGTGTGTCTATGAATCTTTATAAATGAACATTGTTACTTTCAGAGTCTACAGAGGCAACTGAGGTTGCCATGCCCTTCTGTTTATCAGCACACCTCAGTCTATCACCAGAGTATTGGGAGCTGGTATCTCCAACCACTAGCTAGCTATTGAGATCAACATCAATGCATCAATCATGCTATTAAATGTTAACGCATCTTATAGAGCTTTCTACTACCTTGAGGCATAGAATGCAGTGCCTGGGGACACTCAAATGACATGGCCAGAAAAGAGGTAGATTGGGGGAGGCAGTGGCAGGCTGATCACCCGTCGTACTGCCTGTTAAGCCATGCTTGGAGCTGAGTTCTGGGATGAGGCCTCTCGGTTGGGGGCTGCCGTCAGATTCTGGCTAGGTGCCCATCATCCAGGATCCTTCACCTTGCCCACTGACCCTCTACCTTCTAAATACTTAAATTCCTCCGCCACAGCCCTCCTTTAGGTCTCTAAAGTCTCATCCCTAAAAACATTTCTCCTTTGACCCACAGAGACAGATTACACACACACACATACACACACATATATATTTCCTCCTCCTGCCACGTGTGATGTAAAGAATCAGACTCTGTGTCCCAAAGTGAGTTATCAACTCTGTCTAGAACACAGCCAATAAAGAGAGGGGTGTAATCTCTGATAGAGCCTTGTCCCTGCTGTGCACATTTTTATTTGCTAGTAATCAGGATATAATCCATACTACATATTGAAGTACTCCTTTTTCATTTTCTCTGTCTCTTGAGTATACATTCCTGGCTGTAAGCAGCACTAGTGTTATATTGGTTTTTTCATTCAAATCCCTTTCCATTAAAACTCACACAAAAGGACTAGCCAAGTGGTGAAACATATATAGATGAATCATGCCTCTTGCTATGGTGACCACACCTCAGAACAGTACAGTGTGATGATAGGCTCTATCAACGCAAGGAACTCAAAAGACTTTTGCCAAATTAGACAACTACACAAAGTAGGGGGGTATTCTGTTCTCCATTGAGTAGAGAACAGGAGTCAGTCATTCTATCCCTCACCAGGGTAACACTCCCAATTCCGAAGCCATTTTGGGTAAAGTACTCTATGTAAGATCCAACAGAGTCAATGGATTCAATGGTAAAGAGAATTGGACAGAAAATGAAAGCAATTCTTTTCCATGATTGCTAAATACCATAGAAGTCCATATTCTCTGTAAAGAAAAGCTTTAGAGCATGAAGATTTATTTCCTCAAAAAGAAAATGAACATGGTTTCCAGATAAAAATTCAGTTCATAACTCTAAATTACATACTCTAAGTAAATAAACATTTTTTCTCTTGTCATCACAGTGAATAGAAACATTTTCATGCTTATTTTTTCTTAGAAAAATAGCCACAGTGGGTGATACATTATGTTCGTTGATAACTGCTTGGTATCAATAGACATTCAAAAGGTATCCAGCCCCAACTTGAAGCAATAACAATATTCTACATTTTTAGCTGCCACTAGAGTATAAGACAGAGAAGGCAATGGCACCCCACTCCAGTATTCTTGCCTGGAAAATCCCATGGACGGAGGAGCCTGGTAGGCTGCAGTCCATGGGGTCACTAGGAGTCAGACACGACTGAGCTATTTCACTTTCACTTTTTGCTTTCATGCAGTGGAGAAGGAAATGGCAACCCACTCCAGTGTTCTTGCCTGGAGAATCCCAGGTATGGGGGAGCCTGGTGGGCTGCCGTTTATGCAGTCGCACAGAGTCTGACACGACTGAAGTGACTTAGAGCAGCAGCAGCAGAGTGTAAGATAGACAGCAGGATAAGGGGCATATCTTCAGCTCTCACTTTTTCAAGTACCAACTAACTAGTAGATGGACCCTGCCCTTTTCTTACTTCTCTTTTCACTTATCCACAATTTGTCCATTTCATGTTTCATTGTGTCAAAAGAAAGATATTATACAGAGCAGTAATAAAATTCAGAATCATCAGTTTGGTTACTTTTTTAATATAACTGATAAAAGGCTAAATAGGAACAGATGTTGAAGTTACTGACACAAATTCGAGACTCAGGAATATTTGATTTTATTTGGGTTCATGTTTTCCTACTCCCTTGGCTGGGTCTTTCCATAATTGTCAGGACATATCTTGCATACATAAACATTCAATAACTATGAATTGAGCAAATTAATATATAATGCTTGGGTTTGCCAAGTTAATGAAATATGGCAATTAAAACATTTGAAATATGGACCTAAAGAGCTGAAGTTATACTTTTTAAAAGTTTAATTTGTTTGCATGTGTGTTTAAACAGCCCATGGGGCTGGGAGCTTCTGTGTTGGGCAGAGCAACCAGTATGGAGTTTTACAGATGAGATCATACAATCTTTCTAGCACCTTCTCCCCAGAGGTCTGCCACTATCTCAGCATTTCAGTAGCATATTCTAACTCAGTATTTTCAAATATAAATAATGCATAGGTATCTTTTAAAAGAGAAACAAAATTCCTCAATTCTAGTGCTGCTTCAGAATTTGATTTGTCCTTTATACTATGTGATGCATGATGACCACCACTTTTCCATTATTAAACACCCACAAAACCTTTATTTGTCTCAGGTAATGACATTGTAGAGCTTTTGTGCAGCTCCATAACAAAAAAGTAGGTCCTAAAATGGCAGTACAAGTCTTATAACGATCATCTGGGGGACCCGAAATAAGCCTTAAAGCATGGCTCTTTTATCCATCCATCCAGTGAAAATCCTAAAAAAAAAAAAAATCTTCTAGAGAATTCATAAACCTCAGTTTGATTGATGCTGTTCTAACATCCCTTGTAAAATGTCCTACTTCATGGCACTATGCTCCTGACAAAAACCTCCAGTTTCAGAACATGAGTATCCCCAAGCAGGATTCTAGCAATGCTGACAGCCAGCCATGGAATCAACACAGTCAGGGTCTAGTGTAGGGAATCCTCTCTCAACAAATCAGAACTCACTGCAGAGCTGGAGCTCCTTTCCCCTCTAGAATGGTCTGCAAGGAAAAGAAAAGGATTAGCTAAATATCACTACCACCAACTTGCAGCCTGAAATTTCATGAGAAAGTCACTTTGGTCACTGCACATCATTCTCTTGTCTGTTTCATGAACCTGAGTCTCTCTGAAACATTTAGTCTTGAAAGGGGTTCACAAGAGGTTCTGATGTCAATCTAAGACTGTTTCTGCATGTCTCCCCTTGTAAGGACCACCGTAACTTCTGTGATCAATGTTCACTTGCTGTACAATGAGTTGTACTTTTGTGGTCAGGATTTGGTGCATAGACTTCGACTCAAGAGAAATGACTTAATGATGTAGATGTACATTGCTCCTCATGACCCATATGTTGAGAAACCCCCGACAACATAATTTGTAAATAACTTCATGCCCTCCTGCCTGTCTGAAATTTACATTTCTTAATTGGAATATTTAATTTTATATTGTGGGTTGTTTTAATAACTCCCAACAAATTCATTAACTCCTCAATGTACCATCCCAGCGTCTCCTTTAATCTCTCCACGCCCATGAGTCATTTAGAGTCACTGGCATAGAACAACACCCTCACTAGCCTCCTCAAGAAACAGAATCAAACCTGTTTACCTTATGAGGCTTTGTAGTGTCACTGAAGGATGGATATTCTACAGCAGTGGGCTCAATTCTCCACCATCTCCCTCCCTCCTTTCTGCTCATCCTCTGCAAACTTCCAAAGATCCACTGGAAGCCCTCCCCCAGTCTCCACCCCAAGGGAACTCTCCCCCCAAACCCCTACTCCACCTTTGCTTTTGCTCACTAGTGGTAAAGAATTCACCGGCCAGTGCAGGAGATGTGAGAGATGCAGTTTCAATCCCTGGGTCAGGAAAATCCCCTGGAGGAGGAAATGGCAATCCACTCCAGTATTCTTGCCTGGAAAATTCCACGGGTAGAGGAGCCTGGCAGGCTACAGTCCATGGGGCCACAAAGAGTTGGATATGACAAAGAGACTGCGCATACACACCGGAGGAAAAAATAGTCCAGGAAAGAGCCAGTTTGCATGATGTGTAAACTCCATTCATTGAATCAGATTTTTTAAAAGGAAATGTTTCTGTAAGTACCTCTTTCTTATGTGCGTATTTGAAGTAGGGTGTTTATTTCTTCCAGTTGCTAGCATAGCCAAGTGTCACATGACACAGCACATTCACATTTAAGCTTAGATACATTAAAGCTGGTGTAATTTCCCTGAAGAAAAACGAGACTTCAAAGAGTACCCTGATTATGGTATTATCCCACTCAAACGGAAACAACATCGACAAATTTGCCAGGGGATGGATTTCAATGACTAAACTCAAATCTTCAGAAGGCATAACAAAACAGAAAACATTCCAAATGATCCAAATCACTGAAGATGTAATTTTTAAAATTATAACTGGTCTTTTCAGAGAACTTGTCTGGTGACCCAGCAGTTTCAGAATCTTGACAATCCTCTGAGGTTATTAAAAACATGTAGAACCAGACTATTTATAGCCTCCTAACCTCTTAAAGGTCTTCCAAATGGGCAGTTTCATCTAAATTTATACATCTTCTGGATAAGAAGTATGATTTCAATATGCAAATAGGTTTGTCACTTAAATATCACAGTGGAAATAATTGGTGGCCATCAACCTCAGAAACTTACATTCTATTGTGGGAGAAGGAATAAAAGAATTAGAAGACTCATTGGTTGGCTTTTGGTGCATAACAAACTAAAACTTACTGGCTTAAAATCTTCTAGGAGCTGCCCCTATGGGACAGGGCTGCAGGCCAGCCTTGTCTCTACATGACATCATGCATATACAAGGAAGACAGGAACACAGGTTTTCTTGATTTGGGTTTTAATTTTGTCTTTATTGAAACTGACATATTACAATTATCAGACGGCTCCTCAACTATGTTATTTTAGTAAAAATAAATTTAATGTAAAAATCCCCATGGTTCTACAGGTCAGTAATTGGGGCTAGGCTGAACTGATTGGCTGTCGTGATATCAGTGGGCTAGCTCACATGTCTGGGCTCAGCTACCAGATATCTGTAGCTGTCTAATCTAGGATGATTTTGAGTGGAACATTTCATTTCTGTTCCACATTTTAAAAATATCTTTTATCAGAGTAGCCTGGGTTTGTTTTCATGGTAGTTGCATGGTTCCACAAGAAAGACAGAAGTATGAAATGCCTCTTAAGATCCAGAGTCAAGACTGACATAGTGTCATTTTTGCTGCCCAAGCAAGGCACAGGTCAGACCAAAGTCAAAGGATGGAGAAACGGACTGTCACACTAGGTGAAGTAAGGTATTCAGAGAAAGAGATATATTGGTATGATATATCTCTTATAAGCAAAATCTAAAAAGATAATCTAAAAGATACAAATGAACTTACTTAGAAAAGAGAAACAGACTCACAATCTCAGAAGGAATTTACGGTTACCAGGATGGAAGGGTCAGGAGAAGAGATAGTTAGGGAGTTTGGGATCAATGTGTATGTACATATTGTTATATTTAAAATAGATAACCAACAAAGACCCACTGGATAGCACAGGGAACTCTGCTCAACGTTATATAACAACCTAAGTGGGAAAAGAATTTAAGAAAAAAAAAAAGATACATGTATATGTGTAACTGAATCACTTTGCAATACACCTGAAACTATCACAACGTGGTTCATCAAATATGCTGTGCTGTGCTGTGCTTAGTTGCTCAGCCATGTTTGACTCTTTGCAAAACCATGGACTGTAACCCTCCAGGCTCCTCCATCACGGGGGATTCTCCAGGCAAGAATATGGGAATGGGTTGCCATGCCCTCCTCCAGGGAATCTTCCCAATCCAGGGATAGAACCCAGCCTCTCAAATTGCAGGTGGATTCTTTGCCATCTGAGGCACCAGGGAAGCCCAAGAATATTGGAATGGTAACCTATCTCTTCCACTGTATAATTGTAGGGAAATTGATTTAGGTCATACCTGAATGGTCTAATGGTTTTCCCTATTTTCTTCAAGTTAAGTCTAAATTTGGGAATAAGGAGTTCATGGTCTGAGCCATAGTCAGCTCCCAGTCTTCTTTTTGCTGACTGTATAGAGCTTCTTCATCTTCAGCTGCAAAGAATATAATCAATCTGATTTGAGTACTGACCATCTGGTGATGCCCATGTGTAGAGTCGTCTCTTGTGTTCTTGGAAGAGAGTGTTTGCTGTGACCAGTCGATCCTCTTGGCAAAACTCTGTTAGGCTTTGCCCTACTTTATCTTGTATTCCAAGGCCAAACTTGCCTGTTACTCTGGGTATCTCTTGACGTTCTACTTTTGCATTCCAGTTCCCTGTGAAGAAAAGGATATCTTTTTTTTGGTATTAGTTCTAGAAGGTCTTGTAGGTCTTAATAGAACCATTCAGCTTCAGCTTTTTTGGCATTACTGTTTGGGGCATAAACTTGGATTACTGTAATATTGAATGATTTACCTTGGAAATGAGCAAAAATTCTGCCATTTTTGAGACTACTCCCAAGTACTGCATTTCAGACTCTTTTGTTGACCATGAGGAGTACTTCATTTCTTCTAAGGGATTCTTGCCCACCTTAGTAGATATAATGGTCATCTAAGTTAAATTCACCCATTCCAGTCCATTTTAGTTCACTAATTCCTAAAATATCAATGTTCACTCTTGCCATCTCTCATTTGACCACTTCCAATTCACCCTGATTCATGGGCCTAACATTCCAAGTTCCTATGCAATATTGCTTTTTACAGCATTGGACTTTACTTCCAACACCAGTCACATCCACAGCTGAGTGTTGTTTTTGCTTTGGTTTTGTCTGTTCATTCTTTCTGGAGTTATTTCTCCATTCTTCTCCAGTAGCATATTGGTCACCTACTGACCAGGGAAGTTCATGTTTCAGTGTCATATCTTTTTGCCTTTTTATATTGTTCATGGGGTTCTCAAGGCAAGAATACTGAAGTGGTTTGCCATTCCCTTCTCCAGTGGACCACGTTTTGTCAGAACTCTCCACCATGACCCGTCTGTCTTGGGTGGCCCTACACAGCATGGCTCATAGTTTCATTGAGTTAGACAAGGCTCAGTTCAGTTCAGTTCGGTTTAGTCGCTCAGTCGTGTCCAACGCTTTGCGACGCCATGAATCGAAGCACTCCAGGCCTCCCTGTCCATCACCAACTCCCGGAGTTCACTCAGACTCACGTCCATCGTGTCCGTGATGCCATCCAGCCATCTGATCCTCGGTCGTCCCCTTCTCCTCCTGCCCCCAATCCCTCCCAGCATCACAGTCTTTTCCAATGAATCAGCTCTTCGCATGAGGTGGCCAAAGTACTGGAGTTTCAGCTTCAGCATCATTCCTTCCAAAGAGATGCCAGGACTGATCTCCTTCAGAATGGACTGGTTGGATCTCCTTGCAATGCAAGGGACTCTCAAGAGTCTTGTCCAACACCACAGTTCAAACGCATCAGTTCTTCAGTGCCCAGCCTTCTTCACCGTCCAACTCTCACATCCATACATGACCACAGGAAAAACCATAGCCTTGACTAGATGGACCTTAGTCGGCAAGTTAACGTCTCTGCTTTTGAATATACTATCTAGGTTGGTCATAACTTTTCTTCCAAGGAGTAAGCGTCTTTTAATTTCATGGCAGCAGTCACCATCTGCAGTGACTTTGGAGCCCAAAAATATAAAGTCTGACACTGTTTCTACTGTTTCCCCATCTATTTCTCATGAAGTGATGGGCCGGATGCCATGATCTTTGTTTTCTGAATGTTGAGCTTTAAGCCAACTTTTTCACTCTCC
>SJYQ01084666.1:357095-377183 GCA_006410935.1 Redunca redunca
CTGTTACTCCAGGTGTTTCTTGACTTCCTACTTTTGCATTCCAGTCCCCTATAATGAAAAGGACATCTTTTTTGGGTGTTAGTTCTGAAAGATCTTGTAGGTCTTCATAAAACCGTTCAACTTCAGTTTCCTCAGTGTTACTGGTTGGGGCATAAACTTGAATAACTGTGATATTGAATGGTTTGCCTTGAAGAGGAACAGAGATTCTGTCATTTTTGAGATTGCATCCAAGTACTGCATTTTGAACTCTTCTGTTGACCATGATGGCTACTCCATTTCTTCTGAGGGATCCCTGCCTGCAGTAGTAGATGTAATGGTCATCTGAGTTAAATTCACCCATTCCAGTCCATTTTAGTTCGAGAATTTGGGAATGTTGTTGGTTTGTGGTGAATTTCCCCTTCCTCCGGGTTTGTCCCCAGTCTGATGGGTACCTTTGGAGACTGTGTCCCCTTAGTGGTGTGAAACACTTCGTGGGAAAAGTTCATGGAGAAAAATAGATTGTGGCCATCCTTGTTAATAAAATGAAAATCTTTAGCTATAAATGAAAGTAATAAGCTACTTAAATGAAATGGTTTTGTGCTTACATATAACTGGAGAAATTTTTTGTTGGAATGATGATATAAGTTGAAGTTCTGGGATTGGACCAACATTTCACCCAGGAAATTTCACACAGCATTGTCAAAATGGTGTTATTTTATGACTGTTTCCCGGAGCTTATTCTTTCTTTCTTTTTTTTTTTTTATTTTAAAATTTTTATTTTAACTTTAGTTTACTTTACATTACTGTATTGGTTTTGCCAAACATTGACATGAATTCACCTCGAACGCCTGTACACTCGAGCTTATTCTTTCAACACATCAGTTCCATATTTTTATGTGCTTGCTGATTTTCTATCTTCCCCATTCGAACATAAACTCCCCAAGGGCAAGGACCTTATCTCTTTTATTTGTCACTGATTCCTCCAAGCCTAGAAAAATGCCAACACATTGGAGTAGTTTTTAAATATCTGTTGATTAAATGCACAAGTGGGTAGCAGGGCATAGGGGATTAGAAGATTTTCTACATGATTTTTCTATTTTTCCCAAGATGTAAGTTTATTTGAAACAGAGATTGCTTTGGATTTTAAGTCCACATTCCCTGACTTGGACAAATGTTGCTTTTTAAAAATTCTTTAATATTTTCATTTTTTAAGAATTGAAGGATGGTTGATTTACAATATTGTGTTCGTTTCAGGTGTGCCAAAAAGTGATTCGGGTGTACATATACATATGTCAATTATTTTTCACATTCTTTTCCCATTTAGGTTATTAAAGATTATTGACTATAGTTCCCTGTGCTATACAGCAAGTCCTTGTTGGTTATCTATTTTATGTTTAGTACTGTGTCTATAGTAATCCCAAACTCCTAATTTGTCCCTAATTTCTCTTTTGATAACCATAAGTTGTTTTCTATGTCGCTGGGGCTGTTCCTGTTCTGTTTATAATTTCAATCTTGAGAAGAATACCTTGGCTGAATGTTTTTCCAAGAAAAGAAATATAAGCCTGTTATATGTCCTCTGGAAAGAATAGAATAGAAATAGTTCTTTGCACTCTAGCCATAATTTATCCTGGCTTCAATGGAGGAGGCTCGAAAGTCACATTTAGGCTTCTCTTGTATAAAGTCACAGCTGCCTAACGATAGTCAGCATGTGTAACTAATTACTACTGTGGCAGCTTTTCTTTCGCCTTTGCATTTTCTCGTGTGATATTCTACTGCTAATAAAACTGTCAATTTTCTTTTACTTCAACAAAAGGTCACACATGACAACAACCCCCTTTGCCTACTAACAGCAAGAGCCTTTATTAATATTTTAAATGTACACAGTGATATTTCCAAAAGGTCAGATTTTTTAAGAGACATAAAATGTCAGTCCTAATTCTTTTCCCTCCTTTTCTCTGCCCCACATCACTACCACTTTGCTCTTCAGCCTCAGATATTGTGCTTATTATAAATTATGTTCAACCAGGTAAACATCAGGTAGGGCATCAGGTAAGGGGCATAGCAGGGGAGGCACATGCATTTCCAGAGTTCTCTCGTGGCTACATGGACAAATGTTACCAGAAATTGGCAACTCTTTGAATATTAAGATACTCATGAGCCATCAGCAATCAGTTTTATAATCTTACTACTTTTTCCAGTGCTAGAAATACTAAGTGACAGGCACAGTGATATGAATTTTATGTGAAATAATTCATTATCTAGGAAAAAATTCTCTAAGCTGGGTGCTATTAATAGCCACATTTTATAAATGAAAAAACTGAATCTCAGAGACATAAGGCAAATTTCTCCAAGATTTCATGACTGATCTGAGGCAGATCCTGCCTCTTAATCTCTACATCACACAACCATATCCTACTCCCTATCAAGCTCTCCTCTGTGATCAGTAATTTGTTGTTGTTATTCAAGTCATGTCTGATTCTTTGCGACCCTATGGACTGCAGCATGCCAGGATCCCTCTGTCCTCCACTATCTCCCAGAGTTTACTCAAATTCAAGTCCATTAAGTCAATGATGCTTTCTAACCACTTCATCCTCTGTTGCTCTCTTCTCCTTTGGTTGACTTTCAATCTTTCCCAGCATCAGGGTATTTTCTAATGAGTCATCTCTTCTCATCAGGTGGTCAAAGTATTGGAGCTTCAGCTTCAGCATCAGTCCTTCCAATGAACACTCAGGACTGATCCCCTTTAGGGTGGACTGGTTGGATCTCCTTGCAGTCCAAGGACTCTCAAGATTCTTCTCCAACACCACAATTCAAAAGCATCAGTTCTTCGGTGCTCAGTCTTCTTTATGATCCAACTCTCACATTGGTACATGACTACTAGAAAAACCATAGCTTTGACTATACATAACTTTGTCAGCAAAGTGGAGTCTCTGCTTTTTAATATTCTGTCCAGGTTTATCACAGCTTTCCTCGCAAGGACCAAGCATCTTCTAATTTCAGGGACTTCTCTGCTCGTCCAGTGGTTGAGACTCCACACTCCCAACACAGGGGGTGCTGGTTCAATCCCTAATCAGAAAACTAAGATCTCACTTGCTGCAATCAGTGACAGACTTATAGAAAGGTAGCTGGCTAGTGCTTGGATCACATCACTGGCTATGAGAGAGGATGCGGTGCACCAGGTTACTCAAGAAGAGAACTGTAACTGACAGGCAACAAACAGGATTTGCTCACTCAGTTTACCTAGGAAAGCCAAAACATGGTTTCCGACCATGGATAATCCATAAGGATCCTTCTCCTCTCTCCCTGTGAAACATGATTTGCAAAGTTGCCTAATGTTGGGCTTTACTAAACCAGTGCCAGTTACTGAAGTGCAAATTTAAATTTACCAATTTAAATCCCCTAGACAAGTAATTTTATTTAATTTGGCGTATATATAACCCTTTAGGTATTTAATAAAAACTGGGAACATTCTAACTTAGACAAAGTAAGATATACACAGCATTATTACAATGTCAGTGTTTTCTGTGTTACCAGAATTTCAGAGACTATGGAGGATTTAGCTTTTAAATACTTCTTTCTTTGGTGTTAAGTCAACAAACCATTTTATTTAAACATCAAGATATTGACAAGAATTATTTGTTACTAATCATCAGTGCCTTTTGCATGTATCCTGGATAGTCAGGCTAGAGAATCACATCTAGTCACACAAACAGTGCCCAGAATACTCCAGAAGGAGCTATTACATATTCTTTTTCCATGCAAATGAGAGGATCACCCCTGCTGCAAAAAATTCCTTGAGGGGAGTTAGAATTCCTACATCAGTCCAGTAATAACAGAGTATCTCCACCTCTGCAGTCAACAGAGGCCAAGTGGAGAAGTAAGAATTCAGTCTCTGTCAGTAAAGAGGAGGTCCTCCTAACCCCTTGCCCTGCTGGAACTGCGTAAGGGAAAACCAACTGAAACAGGAGGTTTGAACAAGAGCGGAGTCTTGGGACCAAATACAAACAGGCAGGTTCCAGTCAAAAAAGTATTCATCATACTAAGGACCAGGAAGATCTAAAACTGCACTAAGAAAGACGATAACATAAAAGTGAACAAAGCTTCTGGACCTGTGGCACTAAAATGAATATCTAATATATGTGTCATTAGAATTCTGGAAGGAGAAAAGAGAGAGGGCAAAATTGAAAAAATATTCAAAGAAAGAATGGCTGAAAACTTCCCAGATTTGACAAGAAATGTAAACCTACTGAGTCAAGAAACAGTGAATTTAATATAAACAAAATAAACTCAGTGAATCCACACTGAGACATATCATAACCAAATAACTAAAAACTGAAGACCAAAAAAATCTTCATTCCCTCAGACCCCATACCTTAACTATGGGGAAAACAACTTAAACAACAGTGGATTTCCCATCAGAAACCATGGTGGCCAAATGGAACAGTTGCAGCAATTTTAAAGTGTTGAAAGAAAAGAACTAACAACCCACAATTCTATACCAAGTGAAAATATCCTTCAGGAATGAAGGGAACATCTTCTCAGATGAAGGGAAATGCAGAGACCTGTTGCTGGGATATATTTCCTAAAATAATGGTTAAAAAAATTCTACAAACAGAAAGGAAATGATAAAAAAAAAAGAAAGAAAGAAAGAAATCTTGGGAAAACACCATAAGCACAAATGTGGATTAAGCACAGTGGATTCCCCTGCTCAATAAACCAACAGTATCTAATTGACATCTATAGATCACATCACCCAACAACAGCAGAATATATATTATTGTCAGACATTCACTGAACATGTAACAATACAAACTATATATTGGACCATAAAAACAAACCTCAACAAGTTTAAAATAATTGAAAAGATGCACAGTGTATTCTCTGACCAAAACAAAATCAAACTAGAAATCATAACAGAAAGATAAAGGGAAAATGTCCATAATTTGGAAACTAAACACAGTTTATCTTCAGAGGTAATGATCTTAGGGAATTTAGACATCATTGAAACTACAGGGTAGCCACGTAAAATGCTAATGTGAATGTAATCACCAACCTAGAGACAGACAACTTACAGAGATTGTAACTGAAATCTAGTACTTAACAGAAATTCAGTAACTGTACACATTATAGATATTTCCCACATTTGCTTCTTTTATGGAATATTAGAAAAACCCATTTTCAAGAAAAAGGTAAACCCCATGCTTTGTAGCCAGAGGACAACTATTAATATTAGTCCATTCCAAGCTATGGGGAACTTCTAGATAGTACCACCTAAATAAAGATCATCTTGGAAAGGATTTAGAAATATGTACAGATTGAAGCTCCAATGGACTAAGTAGGTTCTCAACATCAAAGGGAAGATCCCCCAAAGAAATTATTTTTACTAAATATATTTATTTCAAAATAGATTTTAAGGAAATATGTTTCAGAAGAAATACAGAAAGAGTAAGCTTACCCATCTCAATCAAAGTCGTAGCGAGCTAAGTTTTGAGTCCAGTTTCTGCCTTTAGTCCTATACTCTTTCTGCAGTACCATTCTATCTCTATCTGAGGCAAGATAGGTCATATACCATGGTTGTGTCAACCTCATTTCAATTTCTACTGCCTCACATTTGAGAATAAATTTATTTAAAAATAAACAGATGAATTATATGTGGAATCATCCATACCCTAATGCACAAGAAACAGACAAACAATCAAAAGAAATGACCAACAGAAGACCTGGAAAGAAATCTCATTCCTATTATTAATGTTTGTATGACTTTAGTAAAAGCCTATAATCTTTCAGAGACCTGAGCTGAATGGGGTTCACGTCTTTGTTTCCTATTGTTAGAGGTCTTATTTTAACAGCATATGAAGGACTTCCCTGGTGGCCTAAAGGTTAAGACTGTGCTTCCAATGCAGGAATGTGGGTTCGGTCTCGGGTCAGGGAATTAAGATCCCATATGCCTCACGGGCAAAACCCAAAACATAAAACAGAAGTAATATTGTAACAAATTCAATAAAGGCTTTAAAAAAAAAGACCTACATCAAAAAACCTTTTTAAAGAAGAGCATATGAAATAAAACAAATAGATGAAACTTGAGCTGAAAGCAGCAGAAGTAGGACATTTCTAAGTAATGATTGCTGCGATAGAGAGAAAATTAAAGCACCAGACATCTGGTAAAAAATGGTTCTCCTACTGAAGCATTTCTATTCCAGATCATGCCTGAGTTTCCACCTTTCTCTACCTTATTTCTAAAGTCTCTCAGTTGTAAATCTCAATAAAACCTTCAGAAGGCAATTTAGTAGAAAAATGTTTTAGCTAAATGTCTTCTGCAATAATATGCCTACAGGATTTAATTCTTCCTGCATATGTTTCTCTCATCTTACAAGGATGTTGAATACCCAGATATCCCCTTCTGGATGGTTCCTCAAGCAGAACTGAGTTAACTTCCAGTTGATGACCAATTTAACTCCCACGCACACTAAAAAGTATTTTTAAGAACTGCAGTAAAGTGAAAAAAAAAATAAAAAAAGAAGTAGAGGAAAAAGAGTTTGGAGAAAACCTTGTAAGAATTAGAGTTCTAGTTTACACCCATATCTCAAGAATTCAAAATTGCTTTTACAAGCAAGGTTTAATAGATATGACATTCCATTCCTTGCTACATTTGTCACTCGTGTTTCTCATCGCAAACATGAGCCTAAACATCAGTGATTAATCCAACAGAAACTTAGGAGTCTGAAATATAATTTTTCAAAAAAAAAATGAAAAGGGAGTGAAATAAGCCAATTAGGAGAAATGTACAAGGTGAAGTTGATACAATTTAAGGTAGCTGAGAATAGAAACTAAAGAAATGGAATTTGGAGAGTTAATGAAATCGTTCTGTTTTCCTACATGTCTCCTCTGCCTTGGGCACAGCTATGGAGATCTAAAGGTTTTTATAATCTGCATCATCCTTGGAAGAGGTATTCATTAGTAATAGCATCAACCCACAAATGTGGATATGACCAAATGGCTGCTATGTTAATGGAATAATTATATTGAAGACTGTATACAAACATGGAAAGTGCCAAGTGAAGTATCAGAAAGAGGCTTTAAATTATAAAACCTTAGAATTGTACTTTCCTCCAAATGGAGTGACATCACTTTCGGCTCACACCTCTGGTTCTTCCCTCCTGCATGCCCATCAAGTACCATTAATCTGGCAGGGACAAGAAAAGGAAACTTTTTCCCTGTAATAAGCCAAATGGATGTTGTTCCTTCCTCTAATTGATACTTTGAATTTGCACAGAACAAGACTGTCATCTCTTCCATGTGGCAATATTTTAAGTATTTGAAAGAGCTATCACCTTCCTTTCTGGTGTTTTCATTTCCTCCAAGCTGTATAAAAATAAAAAAACCTATATACATCATAATTTTGACTACATAAAAATAGTTTTCATGAGAGAAAATGAAAGAGACACTGAAATAGAATGGAGAAGATAAGCATGATCTTTTTCTCCTTTTCTATATTTTCCAAATGTTCTCTAAGTTTGTGAAATTGTTTAGTTAATAGGGGGGAAAGTTATAAAAAAATGAAAGTGTTATCTTTCCTTCTGAAAAAAAAATGTAAAAGAAAGAGAAGCAAATCAATTTGCTGAATTTTTAGCAAAAGGAGAGATCATATAATTCAAGATTCTCCTCATTTACATGCTAAAATTGAGACCAAAATAGGTGAAGAGTCAACCATGGTTATTTCTCTGGATGACCCAGTCATAGCCTCAAAAATGAGTTTTCTAAACACCAATCTAGGGTTCATTTTATCACAGTAAGTCCTTCAAACTGCCATAAAGTAAAGGTATTGTAGTTGATTTAAGGTCCTTACTCTTACTGCTTGACATTCCTTAGATTGTCTCCCTGGATTCATTCATCAATGATAGAAGATAAAGAAATGGAATTTGGAGAGATGATTATGAAAATGCTTTGTTTTCCTGTGTCTCTTCTTTGGTTGGGCACAGCTACAAAGATGTCTAAAGCTTTTCAAAGCTGAGTCTTCTCTAGAAGAGTCATTAGTAAGCCTGTCAACCCAGAAATGTCAAAATGGCTGCTGTAGCTCTGTTGACAAAAAGAACACATTGAAGACATTGTAAAGATAGATGGTGGCAGTTAGTAAGACCTCTCATGTTTCCATGTTTTGAGTTACAAAGAGACCCCTCTTAATGTCTGGCATCAGAAAGTCAGGGAAAAACCAGGTAATTATACCTATCTTCTGTTTATTCTGACTTATCAACTAATCACAGGTTTTCAAAGACACATGTCTCCTGAGAAGATGGGTAAGTGCAGGCTTGAAATGGCCTGGATATAGAGGGATGTCCCTGGTGCCCTGGTGAGGATTTCCCTGGGCTGCATGCTCTACACTGGCTCTATACTACCTAACTTTTCCATCAACCTTGAGCTCTAGGGACCACAGGGACGACCTGCTCAGTGACGCTCCCTTTCCTTCCCTTACTCCCTTCCAGTGCTTCCTGGGTCACTTTCCAAAAAAGCTGCTGGTTGTCGTGACTGTGCTTTAGGGTCTGCCTCTGGGGAAACCCAAACTATGACAACCCTTTCTTACACACTCACATGCACACACCCCTGAATACACACCTAGGACCAGAAGGTGTATTATCATGTACATCAGTTAGAAGTAATCCAGAAGCCAATGGGGGAATAAATGTCCCTTCTATTCTTGACATAACTGAACAGGACCCTGTCTAGAGTCAAGTTCCTTACTTGGAGGCAAATGTGCCATGTTAAGAGTTAAGTCCAACCATCCATCTTTGGTTTTTCCATCACCCCTTACAAGTTTATCCTCTTCCCAGTAAACAGTGAAATAGCTCTATTTACTAATGGATGGAAGACAGATTTAGCTTGTCATAACAGTCATTATAGGAGCCTCAATGGAATTCAGAGGAGTAAACACAGCAACAAATCCTGTGCTAAATACTGACTGATACACTACCTCTCTCTCTGTTGTCATGGTGTGGAACTTTACAGTGATTCATAGACTATTTCCCTATTGTTTCCTAATAACCAGCAGGGTTTAGAAGAGAAGTGAGCCTACTTGCCATTAAAAGTCACTTTACTAAATCAGATCATGGACCTTATTAAACATGTCCAGAACTTTTTAGATAAGGAAGAGAAGTTAACCAAGAAAATCCCTCAAAGCACTGTCTTTGCTTCTATCCACAATACTTTAGAATTTACTCCCTGGAAGAGAAAGTTTAAGAAATTATATATAATTTCATTAAAGTGTAGACTAACAACTTACAACAATTTTGCCTTTTTGCATTTCTTTTTCTTGGGAATGATCTTGATCACTGCCTCCTATACAATGTCATGAACCTCTGTCCATAATTCTTTAGGCACTCTATCAGATCTAATCCCTTGAATTTATTTGTCACTTCTACTGTATTATTGTAAGGGATTTAATTTAGGTCATACCTGAATGATTTAGTGGTTTTCCCAACATTTTTCAATTTAAGTCTGAATTTGACAATAGGAGTTCATGATCTGAGCCACAGCCAGCTCCTGGTTTTTATTTTGCTGACTGTATAGAGCTTCTCCATCTTCAGCAGCAAAGAAGATAATCAATCTCATTTTGATACTGACCATCTGGTGCTGTCCATGTGTACAGTTGTCTCTTGTGTTGTTAGAAGAGGGTGTTTGCTATGACCAGTGCGTTCTCTTGGCAAAACTCTGTTTAGACTTTACCCTGCTTCTTTTTGTACTCCAAGGCCAAATTTGCCTGTTACTCCAGGTATCTCTTGACTTCCTACTTTTGCATTCCAGTTCCCTATGATGAAAGGATATATTTTTTTGGTATTATTTCCATAAGATCTTGCAGATCAAAGGCTTCCCTGGTGGCTCAGAGGTTAAAGCGTCTGCCTCCAATGTGGGAGACCTGGGTTAGATCTCTGGGTCGGGAAGACCCCCTGGAGAAGGAAATGGCAACCCACTCCAGTATTCTTGCCTGGAGAATCCCATGGATGGAGGTGCGTGGTAGGCTACAGTCCACGGGGTCGCAAAGAGTTGGACACGACTGAGCGACTTCACTTCACTTACTTGCAGATCATCATAGAACCCTTCAACTTCAGCTTCAGCATTGGTGGTTGGGGCATAAATTTGGATTGCTGTGATATTGAATGGTTTGCCTCAGGAAAGGAACTCAGGTACTGTGTTTCAGACTCTTTTGTTGATTATGAGGGCTACTACATTTCTTCTAAGGGATTCTTGCCCACAGTCGGATATATAACGGTCATCTGAGTTAAATTTGCCCATTTCAGTCCATTTTAGTTCACTGGTACCTAAAATGTCAATGTTCACTCTTGCCATCTTCTGTTTGACCACTTCTAATTTTCCTTGATTCATGGACCTAACATTCCAGGCTCCTACACAATATTATTCTTTAGAGCATTAAACATTATTTCCATCACCAGTCACGTCCACAACTGGGGACAGTTTTCACTTTGGCTCCATCTGGAGTCATTCTTTCTTGAGTTATTTCTCCAGTCTTCTCCAATAGCATATTGGGCACCTACAGCCTAGGGAGTTCATCTTTCAGTGTCATATCTTTTTGCCTTTTCATACTGTTCATGGGGTTCTCAAGGCAAGAATACTGAAGTGGTTTGGTTTGGTACCACCATCCCCTGAAAAAGAAAAGCAAAATGATTGTCTGAGAAGGCCTCACAAATAGCTGAGAAAATAAGCTAAAGGCAAAGGAGAAAAGGAAATATATACCCATTTGAATGTAGAGTTACAAAGAATAGCAAGGAGAAATAAGAAAGCCTTCCTCAGTGATTAATGCAAAGAAATAGAGGAAAATAATAGAATGGGAAAGACTAGAGATCTCTTCAAGAAAATTAGAGAAACCAAAGGAACATTTCATGCAAATATGGGGTAATAAAGGACAGAAATGGTATGGACCTAACAGAGGCAGAAGATATTAAGAAGAGGTGGTAAGAATATGCAAAGCTATATAAAAAAAAAAAAAAATCTTGACCCAGATAACCATGATGATGTGATCACTCACCTAGAGCCAGACATACTGGAATCTGAAGTCAAGAGGGCCTTAGGAAGCATCACTAGGAACAAAGGTAGTGAAGGTCATGGAAGTCCAGCTGAGTTATTTCAAGTCCTGAAAGATGATGCTGTCAAAGTGCTGCACTCAATATGCCAGCAAATTTGAAAAAAATGCAGCAGTGGCTACAGGACTGGAAAATGTCAATATTCATTCCAATCCCAAAGAAAGGCAATGCCAAAAAATATTCAAACTACCACACAATTGCACTCATCTCACATGCTAGCAAAGTAATGCTCAAACTTCTTCAAGTCAGGCTTCAACAGTAAGTGAACCATGAACTTCCAGATGTTCAAGCTGGTTTTAGAAAAGACAGAGGAACCAGAGATCAAATTGTCAAACATTGGATTATAAAAAAGGTAAGAGAGTTCCAGACAAACATCTACTTCTACCTTATTGACTATGCCAAAGTTTTGACTCTGTGGATCACAATGAACTGTGGAAAATTCTTAAAGAGATGGGAATACCAGACCACCTAACCTGCCTCCTGTATGCAGGTCAAGAAGCAACAGTTAGAACCGGACATGGGACAATGGACTGGTTCCAAATTGGGAAAAGAGTACATCAAGGCTGTATATTGTCACTTATTTAACATATATGTTAACATATATGTAGAGTACATTATGAGAACTGGCTGGCTGGATAAAGCACAAGCTGGAATCAAGATTTCTGAAAGAAATATCAATAACCTCAGATATGCAGATGGCACCACTCTTATGGCAGAAAGCAAAGAGGAACTGAAGAGCCTTTTGATGAAATTGAAATAGAAGAGTGAAAAAGCTGGTTTAAAACTCGACATTCAAAAAATGAAGATCATAGCATCCAATCCCATCACTTCATGACAAATAGATGGGGAAACAATGGAAACAGTGATAGACTCTAGTTTTTGAGTTCCAAAATCACTGTGGACAGTGACTGCAGCCATGAAATTAAAAGATGCTTTCTCCTTGGAAGAAAAACTATGACCAACCTAGGCAGCATATTAAAAAGCAGAGACATTACCCATGAGTGAGGATATATCCTGCTCTGGCTCCAGTGCATGCATCCAACCGACACTCTCTACTCTGCCTTTGCTTACTGCTGTATAATGAGAGCTGGAAAGTGCCAAGACTGATAGAAGCTGAGTAACAGAAGTCAGCTCCTTTACCTCGAGAGAAGTAGCTTCAGAACTTCCTTCGGGCAGGCTGGGGCTGGGATTCCTAACACTGTGCTCTTATTTGGCTTTGCCCGTCCTTTCCCCCTGTCTTGCTTCCCCCTCATCTTCATCAGTTCCTCCTGGGAGGATGTAAATCCTGACCTGAGGGTCTGACTCTCAGAGACCTGAGCTAAAGAACCCTCTAGGCTGTACTTTCTTTTAGCTCTTAATATCATGGATTCTATCCTTTTCCTTCCCTGCGCTTCTCCACTTACCCTTGCCCCATACCGGTCCCTATTAACTAGTGTCTTTAAAAAAAAATGAAGCTTGTTTATTTAGTTGGCCTGGGTCTTAATTACATCACACAGGATCTTCACTCTTCCATGTAGCATGCAGGGTGTGGAATCTTTAGTTGCATCAACATGAGATCTAGTTCCCCAACCGGGGATGGAGCCCGGGACCTCTGCACTGGGAGCATGGAGTCCTAGCCACTGAGCCACCAGGGACGTCCCCTAGCTGGTGTCTTAATATATAATTTCCATCCAGAGACTGTGTTCTAATTCCAGAGGACATTGTGTCTCCAAGCCTTAGAGCTCTGTTCTGCAAAACCACCAGCTCTGCATCGATGTCTTTAGCTATTTCTTCTCTGAATTACTACTGCCAAGTTCCATGCAAATGTGGAGCTGCCAGAAGCACGATGTTCCTTCTATAAGCAAACAGTTCCCCTATAATGTCCTTAAGTGATGTCTGAACATCTTTCACGGTTGGGGTAACACAATCACTAATGACAATGGTAGCTATTGCTTATCAAGTACTTACTGGGTGTGGGTCTCTGACAGGATGTTCTACACCTTGTATCACCTAAGTCTCAGAGAAACATGGTAAGGTGAGTGTCATTACTCTAATGTACTATAATTTGAGAGAAGCAGGCAATAAGAGTTAAGGAATTTGTCCTACTGGGCGTGGCTACATTACATGGCTACAGTGTTGAAGATCCAGGCTATGTGCTCTTATCTGGTACCAAAACCCAGTTCTAACTGCACTCCTAATGGTGTTTCCCAATAAGGAAGTGTGTGGATGGGCTTCATGCCATTAATGGGACAAAAATAAGGCCCAGCTATCCTTCCCAGTGGGTTTCTCTGGTGGCTCATATGACAAAGAAGCCACCTAAAATGCAGGAGTCCTGGGTTAGATCCCAGGGTTGGGAAGATCCCCTGGAGAAGAGAACAGCTACCCACTCCAGTATTCTGGCCTGGAGAATTTCATGGACTGTATAGTTCATGGGGTTGCAGAGAGTCAGACATGACTGAGCAACTTTCACTTTCATCTTTCCCAATGATTGAAAGCCCTGTAGATTCAATTGAGTCCTGCCTCTTGCATCCTGTTGTCAAGCCCCCTGGTCTTGCTGGAACAGCTTGGAGCTCAGGCTGTCCATTTTCTGTCCTGCTGGGACCCTGCTTGGTAACCCACTCTCAGCCAACTGCATTATTCTTGGATGCAGCTCAAACACTCAGGCATTATGCTATTCTTTCTTTCTGAAATTCTCAAAAATAACACTTGCACAAAAGCATTTGGGGGCAACAAGGATTTACTGAGGAAAGTGTCTTTACAGCAATTATACAGGAAACAATGTAGTAGGGGTGAGGGGCGTCTTTGTCCTTGAAGCTTCCCCACACTCACTGCTCAATTGGGGATGCCTCCTTCTTTCCACAAAATTATTGAAAGTCCTCCTCTGTCTGTTGTGTAAATGTGGAAGCCAGTTTGAATCTGAGTTTCAGACTATAATCACACATCAAAGGCTTTTTTTCAGTAGAGGTAGCCTTCTGCCATAAATGAATTTCTTGCATCTGTTTCTAAGATAGACATTTTTCCTATGTTATTTATGTAAAGTGAAGGAGAGCTATCTCAGTTGGGGAACAGAAGAGCATTTATGCTATCCTCCTGACCCCCAGAAAATGCAGATGAGGGAGAAAAGTGAGATAGCCAGCTCCTGAGATACCCCACATATGAAGCAAAATAAAGAAGTGTCAAAACAGACTCCCAAAATTGTAATCAATGGGATGTGATTATATTGAAAAAAAACTCAATGGCTTTAATATGCACACATATATACAAAGAAATGCATCATAATATAATGATGCAATTTACATGACAGTCAAAGGATTTATTTAAGTTAAAAAAAATGTACTACAAGTTTTGGGAGTGATCAGATCATGAATTCAGGTTTAAAGATATATGATGACTATTTTTTCATTGGTGCCAGAGCTTCTTCCTGAGTATGAGTATGACCTCATTTGAGAAAATATCAGTTTTAACTTTAAGGCTCTCCATGAATGTGAAGTGTTACCTAACTCAGTATCATATACTTTGGGTAAGCATCAACCCAAGCAGCAAGACTTATTCCTATCTGAGTAAAAGCATCTCTCACATATATATCAATTAATAGATGGAAGACATACATGAAAGAGCATTAAGAGCAAAATATAAATAAATAAATGAAAAAACAGACTAAATAAATGAAAAAACACATTAAATAGAGCAGTTATTTTCAGGACGGTCCCTAAATAATAAATTACTTTGTCCAATTACTGCATTTATTCAGTTGTGTAAACAAATAACCCCTCAAACCTCTACAGTAAATACACTGCCTTGCAGTGTGTACTACACGCATTTGCAGAATCAGGTCAATTTAAAACTAAGGAAACAGTCCACATCATATTATCCAGACTCTAAGATATCCCACAGTTGATGAGGTTACATAAGACATTAAGTTACATGACAAGAAAATGCCAGAGAAAAATAAAACTATTACAACCTTAGGGTACCCTAAATGTAGCTCAACTTAAAAGGCTACCAGAGTACATCCAAGTGCGTAGTTTTCAGCTTTCCTCTAGAAACAATGAGTAGCATCAATGCCTTGTAAATGAGATATTAAAAAGAGAAAGTACCATCTTTTTATTCACCATAGGTTCAAAATGGAAGAGCTTCTTAGATGACTAGGTATCATGTAGCTTTAGGTAAAAGAAGTGAGAGTGTTAGTTGCTCAGTTGTGTCTGACTATTTGTGACCCCATGGACTGTGCCTGCCATGCTTCCCTGTCCATGGAATTCTCCAGGCAAGAATACTGGAATGGGTAGCCATTCCCTTCTCCAGGGTGTCTTCCCGACCCAGGGATTGAGCCCAGGTCTCCTTCATTGCAGGCAGATTCTTTACCATCTGAGCCACAAGGGAAGAGTAAGATAGATAGACTCCAAAAATAAGGGGTACCAATTCCTTCTTGCTCATGCTGCACCTCACCTCCAGAAATAAGACCCAGTCCCTTTCCCCATGAAACTGAGGTAGCCTTAGTGATTTGCTTGACAATAGAATGCTATAGAAGTGAGACTCCGAGCTTCCAAGGCTAAGTCTCTCTAAAATTTCGCCCACCTTCTGTACTGTGAGAAACCCAAATCACATGGACAGACCATGTTCTAGTTGATGGTCCCAGATGAGTGCCTAGTTAATACAAGCATCAACTGCCATCCATGCAGGCGAGTCATCTTGGATGTCCAACCCAACCAAGCCTTCAGAGGTCCATATCCTTATGAGCCATCTGACCACAACTGGGTGAAAGATCAAAAGTGAGAACCAACCAACCAAGCCCAGTCAACCCACAGACCATGTGACATACTAGAGTGTAGTCATCTTATATTGCTGTTTCAAGCCATCAAATATCAGAGTGGTTTGTTCACAACAATAAGGAGGGAAAAGGAGGGAAGAAAGCAAAAAAAAAAAAAAATGCTGCTAAAATGGCTACCAAATTACATATAGAGGACATACCTCACGTCTACAAAATTTGCATCACAAAAGGGAGGATCTAATGGAGGAATGTATGTTTTGAAAAACTTTCCCAGATTCAGTAAGTTTCTTACATGAACCAGTTAATATGGGATAGTGCTGTAGCTTTCAAACCTTAAATATTTAATTACCATATAATTCTGAAACTCTCTCAAGCAAAGAATAATGAACTCAATCTGTTTTAAAATATATATAAATAAGAGACTATAGAAATGGTGATTGATCCTGTGAAGATAAAAATCATTCATTCGGAATAGCATTAAAGTTATTTTTTGAGTTATTTTATTTAATTAAAACTAACCTTTATTTTATCCCATAAAATGTTGCCTCTTGGTATCAACTATAAATTTGAGGGTTTAAATCTGCAGGAGCTTCCTGAACCCTCTAATATTTTCATTGCCATGCTTTTCATTTGAATAATTCAATTCTGAATTATTTAGAGGAGTAATTTAAAATGAAAAGTTATTACCTCATTTCTTTATATAATTCATAAAAGTGGTATATCTTTATTTACTTAAAATGTGTTAATATTCTTGGCTTAGAATAACAGGGGTAGGAAAACTTTTTCTGGAAAGAACCAGAAAATAAATATTTTTAGGATTTGAGGGTCACATAAGGACCTTGTTATACAATCTTTTAAAAAAACAACAGCAACTTGGCTCTGGGCTATTAAAAGGGAGCTTATGGACGTATTTGGTTGATGTGCTCTAGTTTGCAAGCCACTGATCTAGAAAAAAAGTTTATGCACAGAGTGTGACATGAATTAGAAAAATACAATCTTTGTCAAATATTACTTTGAAAATGCTGGATTAAAGTAAGCAAGTTTCTTGTTTTAGAATTTCTATACTATGTAAACATGTATTGCAGATTCCAAGAGATAGATCCAGGGCCCTACATATATTTCCAAACATAGTCTTAACTTGAGAAATCCTGCCTTCAAGTTCATCTTAAGGGAATAGTGTTTTCCATAGAACTCTCTTGGAAACACACATTTAACTTAGGGAGCATGACCTGAGTTCTAAGGAAATGACTGAGAGGAGCGCAGACGAATGAGAAACCTGGAACAAGGACTCTGGCGTTAGTGTGGTACAGATGAAAATTGTTTCTGTGTTAAAATTTAGTTCCTGAAGCCATCCTGGATTAAGTGCCTGTTGGACGTGCTGTAAAGCCTACCTTTTCACAGGACAACCTTCTGAGGGCTGTCTGCCAGTTTCTTAAGGATGGAGGGTGGATATATGGGTCAGACCAAAATAGCAACATCCGCACTCAGGAACTTACTGCCTACTTAGAAAATTACCTCTCTGACCAGGAAGTTGCTAAGAACAAAGTCATAATTTTCCTTCCTTTCTTTTTTAATGTGTCTGACAGCTTCAAAATAGAAACTACTAAGAATGTTATTTCCCCCCTGATGTGATAAAAGGCTTGAAAAAAGTGGAATTAAAATGATTAGCTAAAATGTGAAGCTTTGGTGGCCTTAGTTTTTGTTGTCTATGGAATTTCTTAACCCCTTACCTTGGGGTCACCAATACTTTACTCTAGCAACAACATCTTTATTTATTTGCAGGTTTTCATTTTGTCATTGGAATTTCAGGATCGGGTAGAGGAACAAACACTGGCTCATGTTGCAACTCCGTTATGCATTAATTGGATGAAACTGAAAAAAAAAGTAACACGTAAAAATTAAATAACACAGCATATGTATGTAGAGTTGTTATCAGGTCATATACACAGAAGGTGATTAAATAGGATATTTTTTTCTTTCTTTTTTAGTCTGTTGCCTAATTAACTCTCAGTTAGAGGCCTGTGGAACACACCACACTCTGAATGACACACACACATAAAAGGACACATAGGTATATCTGAGATGATCTGAGATAATAAGCAGAGGCAGCTATAGATATAAACGGTCAGTTTTCTACATTGACAAGGATGTATTGGATTGGTTCAAAAAGTTCTTATGGAGAAAATCTGAAGAAACTTTTTGGCCAACCCAATACCAAAGCTTTGTGAAGATCAGAAATTAGTGATCCCCTGTGGTCATGTATGGATGTGAGAGTTGGACTGTGAAGAAGGCTGAGCGCCGAAGAATTGATGCGTTTGAACTGTGGTGTTGGAGAAGACTCTTGAGGGTCCCTTGGACTGCAAGGACATCCAACCAGTCCATTCTGAAGGCGATCAGCCCTGGGATTTCATTGGAAAGAATGATGCTGAAGCTGAAACTCCAGTACTTTGGCCACCTCATGCGAAGAGTTGACTCATTGGAAAAGACTGTGATGCTGGGAGGGATTGGGGGCAGGAGGAGAAGGGGACGACACAGGATGAGATGGCTGGATGGCATCACGGACTCGATGGACGTGAGTCTGAGTGAACTCTGGGAGATGGTGATGGACAGGGAGGCCTGGCGTTCTGTGATTCATGGGGTCACAGAGTCGGACACGACTGAGCGACTGAACTGAACTGAAGGATGAGAAACTGAGCTGTAGAACAATGTATGGTACAGAGACTGGTTTCTACCAGGCAACTTTCTGGCAGATTAGGCTATTTTGAGAAGCTATGCAGTATCTTAAAGGCTTTCGTGTATGTGTGTGTGAGTGTTCAGTTGCTCAGTAGTGCCTGACTCTTAGTGGCCTCATGGACTGTAGCCCACCAGTTTCCTCTGACCATGGGATTTCCAATACAAAAATACTAGACTGAGTTGCCATTTCCTTCTCCAGGGGATTTTCCCAACCAACCCACGGATCAACATCTAACACTGTATGGTACAGGGCGCTCTATTCAGTGTTCTTGTTTTTCAGTCACTCAGTCATATCTGACTCTTCGCAACCCCAAGGACCGTAGCATGCCAGGTTTCCCTGTTCTTCACCATCACCCAGGGCTTTCTCAAAGTCATGTCCATTGAGTTGCTGATGTCATCCAACCATCTCATTCTCTGTTATCACCTTCTCCTCCTGCCTTCAATCTTTTCCAGCATCAAGGTATTTTCCAAGGAGTCTGCTCTTTGCATCAGGTGGTCATGGTATTCGAGTTTCAGCTTCAGCATCAGTCCTTCCAATGAATATTCAGGATCTATTTCCATTAAGGTTGACTGGTTTGATTTCCTTGCAGTCCAAGGGACTCTCAAGTCTTCTCTAGCACCACAGTTTGAAAGCATCAGTTCTTTGAACTCAGTCTTTTTTATTGTCCAGCTCTCACATCCATACATGACTACTGGAAAAACCACAGCGTTAACTAGATGGACCTCTGTAGGCAAAGTGATATCTCTGCTTTTTAATACACTGTCTAGGTTTGTCATTGTTTTTCTTCCAAGGAACAAGTATCTTTTAATTTCATGGTTGCAGTCATTGTCCACAGTGATTTTAGAGCTCAAGAAGTTAAATAAGCAGGGTAACAATATACAGCCTTGATGCACTCCTTTCCCAATTTGGAACCAGTCCATTGTTCCATGTCTGGTTCTAGCTGTTGCTTCTTGACGTGCATACAGATTTCTCAGGAGGCAGGTAAGGTGGTCTGGTATTCCCATCTCTTTAAGAATTTTCCGGATTCTGGGAAGATGGCGGAGGATTAGGACGAGGAGATTACTTTCTCCCTCACAAATTCCTCAAAAAAACATTTCAACGCCGAGCAAACTCCACAAAACAACTTCTGAATGCTGGCAGAGGACATCAAGCACCCAGAAAAGAAGATCATTGCCTTCAAAAACAGGTAGGGAAAAAATATAAAAGACGACAAAAGAGACAAAGGAGGTGGGGAGGGAGCTCCGTCCCGGGTAGGGAAGCCCGACCCGGGAAAGGAACTTTAAGAAGAGAGGTTTCCAAACACCAGGAAACACTCTCCCTGCCGAGTCTGTGGTGAGCCCTGGAAGCACAGAGGGCATCATAACAGGAACGATACATAAATGAATAATTAAAACCGACAGATTACAAGCCCAGCAGTGACTTCCCCAGTGGAAAAGCAGCACATAAACCAGCACCCGCCACTAGCAAGTGGGGGTGGGGCAGGGACACGTGCTCGAGGCGCAGGCTGCACAGCTTTGTAAGAATCGGGTAGGAAAGCC